>BLKM01002586.1:1688594-1713594 GCA_013340265.1 Coptotermes formosanus
CACCACCATCACCACCACCACCACCACCACCACCACCACCACTACCATCACCATTACCACCACCGCCGCCGCCGCCGCCGCCACCACCACATCACCACCACCATCACCACCATCACCACCACCATCACCACCATCACCACCATCACCACCACCACCACCACCACCACTACCATCACCACCACCACCACCACCACCACTACCATCACCATTACCACCACCACCACCACCACCACCACCACCACTACTATCACCATTATCACCACCACCACCGCCGCCATCACCACCACCACCGCCACCATCACCACCACCACATCACCACCACCATCACCACCACCACCACCACTACCATCACCACCACCACCACCACCACCACCACTACCATTACCATCACCACCATCACCATTCTATTCTTATATTCATCATAACTGTCATCGCCATTATAACTGCAACCATCATCATCATCATCATCACTACCATCAATACCAAATCCTACCATCATGAACAATTCGGAATTGTGTTCCGAGACAATTATCTCTTCTTTATGTGTGACTTAAAATGGCATACTCTACACGTGTCTAAAGTAATTACTTTGAAATATTTGTAAGCGTAATTAATGCGCAAGTTTTTTTGTTGTGATGAGGTGCTGACATTTAAGAATGTCACGGAATTTAACACGCTTGCAACGACACAGTTTTAAAAATGCTGCTGTTAGCTTCTTTATGCCTTTTCTGTCTTTCAGTCCATAACAACCAGGGAAATGGCTGCACTGATATTTATGACATTTTATTTGGTTTGTTCAGATTTGTCGATGCGTTAGAGTTACAGTATTACCGAAGTGCGAATTTAAACTTTACATGAAGACCGTCATGAGTTCTGCACACATGTGGACCGTGACTTTCGGATATCCCGCTTAATACGTGCGTGCATTTATCAGAGCGAAAAATGTTTTAAGCACAAGTTGTAGAGAAAAGTTAGGAAATGGAGGCAAAGCGTAACAATTCTGGCATATTCACTCTCTTTTGTTTAATTATAGCAAAGCAAACAAAGTTTAAATTCTAACAAAGTAACTGTTGTAGCAGCACTTTCAATTTTATACTAATTAAATATATGTTTGTTTGGAATTTCATGTGAACTTGACAATTCAAGTGACAGAAAGTTTTGTTTATTTTATCATCGGCAGTAACAGGTTTTGATAATCCTTCGAGCGAGTCTGCAGGGCCACTGGAGGTTGTTAAATGGACAGGTTCGGAAACACACACATACCGTCACAATTATGGAACGCTCCGTTCGTTTCGTTTATCTTTTGGAACGCTTATGAAAAATGTTTTCTATAATAGGACGTAACGATGCGCTTCTTTTTATTCACAGATTTTGGGTTTCGGTGACGTATTTTTCGTCCTGGTGAATGTAGGTGCATTGAGTTTTATTTTGTATTATTAGGACCAACTCGTACACTGGAAAATCACAATATATCAGGTTTTACGTAATTCCCGATATGTTTCGGTGTGGATCTATACAATAATCAGGGGAACCTTTATAGAACACTTTGAATCTTCTGAAAAGAAACACAGTTTTAGTTACCTAAAAGTTCGTTAAAATCGCTGCTGTCCAATTGATGCAACGCTGAATTCGCATGTCTTCAGGAAAACTCTTAAAAGCACTTTAAAACCCACTTAAAACACTGAAGGTGATTCTAATATGGTTTTTTAACAAACTTTCAGACGACGCACTATTAAAATATGTATAATTGTGTGTGTATTGTAGACTGTCCTCATGCAGCCTCCCAAAAAGCTAAATGCGGGACTGCTGAAGGCTTTTAATGTCTAATCAGTTCGGTACTGACCTCATCCCGGAATATAAAATCCTTGTTATGTTTTGATGATGACGAAATGACTGCAGGAGAGAAGTGAACAAGAGAAAATTTTAAATACGTACATTGAGTTAAACTCGAGTAATGTGCCGAGATGCATTTAAGTTTCGTGTGAATTTTTAGAACATTTTTGCCGATTTCAACCAAAACAGCTATAGTAAAAGTGTGAAATTTCTCCTGTAAACGCCATGAAGTCATATAGGTTTCGTATCTGGGCACTAGACTGAGGTGAGTGATCAACCTCCACCTAAGTCACGCAGTCGCAGGAAAAAGAACCGTAGTAGCCATTAAATAAGGGACTGTGCGAGCCTTCAGAGTCAGTCTGTACTGCTTGTGGAATGAACGCGCCCACTGTCCAGTGCATAGCCTAGACCCTCTACGGACTACGCTACTGCACCGTACCCGGTGTGTTTTTTGAATCTGTCCGTTTCGTACTTTATGAATATCAGACAGCCGGGCAGGGAACTCGAAAGGTGGATGTGCTGAAGCTAATTTGTGCGTCTGTGCAAATGTTAGTTGCAAATAATCCGAAAAATCAACCACAGGTTTCTTACACAAACATTTTCCAAACGGCTTACAGTTTTCCAGCACAACAAAACGCATTTTTGTATTATCTGATAACTCGCGCACCGGTAGACTGATTGTTATCCACATTTTTTACCTTGGACATGCCGTTGTGCTTCATAAATTACAAAACTCGCTAATTTACCATCAACAGAACTAATTCTAATATTATTGTGTTTCACAGATATTGGGCTGTGTGTTTCAAACAACTACGTGGACATTCTCAAGCAGTTTAAGTACATAAAACCTAACAATCCATGTTATAATTGCACCATCAGTTATGCAGTCAGACTGGTATCACAATTTTTGGTGTTGTAAAATGCATGTTGTTCATTATTATAGCGTTTCTTTTGAGTCCTTTGTTGTTTGTGTAAATTATGAATATTTGGACCTATTTGGTGCCTTACGAAGTCCTGTTCGTCTACAGGCAGGTAACTGATGGCAGTTTTTGCCGCTAAAGCTAGAGTTTTTATCCAGTCCTTGGGTCTGTAGCGCAGATCCTATTGTGGACCTCTGTTCAAGGGTGATATTTGTCATTTGTGAAACTAATATTGGTTTTGTTGATCACCCTATGTTAAAATACATTTTAGGTATAATATTAAAAGCTATGTAACTTCAGACTGAACACACTGTAAATCAAATGTGAAGGCCACCCGGTTAATATTGCATAGAACATTCTCTGCTGCCGGAATGATACCCAACACATAGGGCCTAAGTACTTTTATATGGCACATATATGGTATATGTCATATATATTGTGTATTTATAGTTGTATCCAGTAATGCATACTCAAAGCAGTCCAGTCCTCTTCACACTACTTTTTTCGCTTGCCAAAGCTTTTAATTTGTCTCCATCTTCGATTTACCAGAAGTACAAGCGCGCACCGCCTGGGAACCGTAGGTGTCGTAAGGTGTTGCTCATTCTTGTAATAAAGGTATCGCTTGTCTTCTTTCTCCGTTATTTATGCTTGAAAGGGTTAAATTGAAAGCGTAGCAACAAAGGAATTAAAATTCACTTTGTTAGCATTTATGTTTTTTAATACAGCATATAGCCTAACTCACAATTCAAAATATCAGTTTAGTTGGAAGAGTCGTGTCAACATGGCGACTCTTTTACGTTATTTTCACAGCTCGTGAAACATTTGAAAGCAAACTGTGAATATATTACGGAGATTAAAATATGAATTTCAGACTTGCGATTGCATAACATCGTACAGTAGGTTATAAAACCTTTGAGCGAAACTTTTGTGTTTTTGTGCATTTTCACGGCAGCCTTATGTGTCACGCGCTGACTGTGTAACTACACCATTGCTTAGGCAGTTGGAATGTACTGCGAGGGGAGACAGAATTTGGCAGTCCAGTTGCAGCTGGCAGATAATCGGGCCGTCAGCTGAGAAATACAGGAAGTAACCTTGCTCAAAAAAAAACTGATGGCAAATATTTAGTTATATTCTCCGCAAATTAGCTTCCTTGTAGGAGTGGCTGCATCATTGTGCAGTAGAGTTACGTAATTATGTTAATTATGTAAATAATAAATCCAACAATGTCAAAACCGAAGTCGTAAGCTAATAGAAAAAGGTGTATAGAATACGGGGGTCAAAATTTGAACAAACAGCAAACAAATATTTCTGTTTACAAACTGAAAGCTGTATTCCGTGTCTGATTTATCAAAAGACGGTTGGAATTTGCAAATTGTGTAAAGTTAAAAGCCAGTACAAACCGCAAAATAGAGAAAATAGGACAAATTTACAGAAAGGTATAGGACATATATATTGCGCGAATGAAAGTCATAAAGAAGCAAAAATATTTTCTGTAAAATTGATAATAAATCAAACAGGTAAGCAGTTTAAAGCAAGTTTAAACATTATTTATCCGAGAAAAGTAAAGGATGCTAATACATAACCTTCAGTTGAAAGAATAAATGGCATAGCAAATGATGCCGCTGTCGAAGTAAGAGTGAGTCGGTAAAAGTCTTGAAGCCTACTTTATAGCAATGGATACGGCATAGCTGTTACAGGTGCTGCCTTGCTCGCGGCGTTCATTTGCCGTTGTAATTCAAATTCGGTTATAAATGAAGCACTTCCGGGATTATTTGCTATACATAAAAGTAAAACTCCTAAAGAAAGTATTTTCTGTGAGATATATAATTGCTTACAAACACGAAATATCATGTTAACAGACATGCATGTTGTCTATTATATTAAATAATTATCACCGTGCACGTGAAATTATATATGTAACATGTTTATTACATATCTGACAGTTTTCTGTCCCGCTCGAAAACCCGTGGAACATAGGTAAAACGCACAGATAAAAGTACACAATTTTGTTTTATTTAATACGCATTTAGTGATTAAATACACCCGTTACAACTCATCAAATTAGTAACCGGAGTTAGCTTCTGTTAAAAAGAACTATGTTTTAAATGTAATTATTTTGACAATTTCAATTAAAGTACGCTGAAGCCCATCAAATGCAGTAATAAATTATTTAAGTTTTTGTGTTCCCTACCACGTACTGTAAATGCACACAGCCTTATTCGGTCACCATTGTTAATAGTCGATTTGCTGATATCTTTCCAAATGGGCATGTATCTCCCGGCAATACAACTGTTAATTAATATTGGTGTTAGTTCTTATAAATTCATTTCGACTGCTTATTTCATTAACTTAAATATTTCGTACTGATATATATATACTAATTACAACGTTTTGACTTTTTCTATTGACATATATATTGTAACAAACAGTAATTGAGATCTCGTTTTATTCACACAGTTTGGAATAGCAATTGTAATTGTAATTTTGTGTACTTTAATGGCTTGAAGATGAACACCTAGTGGTAGGAAGATGTAACCGTGTTATCCTTTGCTAACACGTAACAAATAGTTGTTTTTATGTTGCGTGCCGGCTACCTTGTAATATATAAAGCAAACGGAGTATCTAATGTGAAAATTATTTGCTGTATACTGTAGTTGGGTTTGGATTCCAGTGACGGAAGGTAAAGACTGCGGAAAGACAGACATTCTCACAAATGGAACTATTTTAGCATTACTATGTTTTCTCATATTTTAATGTTCGCAGCTTTGAAATTTCTAATAAATAACGTGTATTATACATTAAATATGGGCTTAAGCCTGAAATTGTAATTTATTCGATGCAAATACTGGCCTGAAGATGACATAAACATGGGTCGAAATATGTCGCCATTGCACTTATAAAAACTAACAGCGGTATTTATAGACAGGTATATTGACAAGATTTACAGACCCGTTTGTGATACCGTAAGGCAAAACGGGAGGTCTAAGTTAAAATTTATTTCTTCCCGTAAGACTATGAATTTTAACTGACAGTCTTGTTTGTAGTGAACGAGAGTGTGGTAGTGTTGCGTGCAGGTGACTTCCGTTTGGATATTTACCTGGTTGCTTTACAGAAAACCGCATTCCTGTTGACAATATTGAATCGGTATGTGTTATTTGGGGCTTGTGAAGACCTTGCGTGCATTGTGGCTGACTGCGATCCTGCTGCGAAGAGTTTTGGTAGAGGCCTGCTTGGCAAAAGAACGAAAAAATCTATACTTTTCTTTTTCAAAACTTTTCTTTTTGTAATACACAATGTTGTCTTGTGTGGACAAATAATAAGACTGTGGGTAAATTTTAAGAAGAATTGTGTCAGCCGTGAACTTGCTATTTATTATTTGCTTTAATGAACAGTATAAAAACGAGACGTTAAGCTTTAAAATTGTTTCTGCTAGCGAGTTTTTCACATCAATCACAACAAAGAAATAAAAAGGAAAGTCTTAAAATGAAATGTGAATATTTATTTTAAGCAACATAGTGCAAAAAGACGGGATATCCCACTTGAAAGTCGTTAACTTCATTCTTGCCCGAGAATTATATCACCAACAATTTGCCTCTTCTTTTCGTTTCGATATTAGAAGTGAACAAGCTTATGGGCCACATGAAACAGAAATTCTCTGACTATTGCTGCTGAAAGAATTTTATGATTCGATACATGAAGTTACATTAGTGTACTTTGAAATGCGTCAGTCAAATATGCATTCAATTGCTAATCAGAAGCTGAGAACAGAATTTGAAAATTTATTTCCAGATATAAAGTCTGTGAAATTAATTATGCAATGTTCACTGGGTCACGTAATTTTGATGTGGATAAAGCGGACGAAAGCCTATGGAATGTAAACGTGATTCAGTTCTAAAAGGAAAATTTAGTGACTATGGAATATTAAGGTTTTATTCCTGGGCATCGTTTCCAGAGAAACTGACTGTACCTGAGGATTCCAATGAATTCCGTGACTTTTATAGGACCTGAGGGTTCATTAGTGTGTTTACAAAATTCCACTACATCTTACTACCCTGAGCCGCTTTAACACATTCCAAATTCTCACACAGTATTTTAACATCAATTTTAATATTATCCTCCCTTGTACGCTTTGGCCTCGCAAGTGCCTCTTCCCGTCAGGTTTCCCGACCAAGCTTTCGTAAGTACTTTTGTCCTCCCCCACGTGCGATTCATGCTTCACTATCTTAACGCGTTGAATGTGTGAATAGTGCAATGACAGGACTCCCCCTTGTTCCAGCGCCTGGAATAGTGAATATTCTAATCTGTCTCCTGGCTACATTAATGTACCGGGCAACCCAGAAAGCTCACCAGATTACTCGAACTTAGGATTCAGTTGATTTCAGAACGAGAAACCCTAATTGTAAGCAGCTGAGTTCGGTTGAAGTAATTAAGTACCGTGAGCATACATTTAACTTATCCTCTGCAGTATATCATCTCATCTGTTGGTTCTCAGCAGACTCACAGATAAACCCTGGAAACTTCCACTCTGTGGATACTTGGAGCATCCCTGCAGAGTTTCAGCCTGAACATTAAGGAAGATGGACCATAAGACCTTTTCGTTTCTGCCACAGAATGCAGACAAAAACGCAAAACGTGCACCATGTATACTGATTAGCATTTTTAAAGCAATGTACTTTATATATGCAATTGCGTGATTTAACCTTCAATTCTGTTTGCACAGGACATTATTGTGTACAATATTAATTTCACAATAAAGAGTGATTATTTCCTTAAACAATATTAAAGGACTGATTTTTGTAATGAAATTTTGTGTGTTTACTCGGGTAGGAACTAAATTTTCGCGTGTTACTCAGATGAATTCGCCTGAAAGTATTAAGAGGAGTGGAAGTTAAGAAGCGTGTACATTCCCTAAGATGTATGATAATTTAGGTGTTGATTGTATAACGACACTGTCAGTATCTCGAGCTATACAGAGGCTAAGAAGCGTCGACAATTCGTAAGATGTACGAATATTTGTATATATGTTGATTGTTTAGTGACAATGGCAATATATGAAAATATACAGAGTTGGTATTAGGATGGTTAATGGATAAGACGTTAGAAAGGATATTGAAAGAAGTGGTCGTGGTTTAATTGAGGCAGACCTAATGTTCCAGCACTTGGCTGGGTTGACTGTTAAGTGATTACAGTAATCGATGTCTGGGACTAGGTTTTACTCAGGAACTTCTCGAATATAAATCAGAACCGTTACGGCTTTGGCAGTTTACTGTTTGGTAAGACACATAGAATTTCACCTTTTGGATAACATTGGTTTGCTGTATTTTTAGCCCGTCTTAGTATGAAGGAAACTGAATTTTTCCCTCAAAATGCACTGGCGTGTTGAGTATAGTCTAATTTTTACAATCAAAATGTTTTTATTATAACTGCATAATCAGGTTGCGTTTTGTCTTTTCTATGTAGTGAAAATAGACTTACTAACTGTAAATTTATATGCATTTTAGGCTACAAATGTCAAAAATATATATTTTCTGAGGCAGCTGGGATTATAATTCGTGTTGATAAGCTTTTACGTTCTCTGACATCCAATCATATCCGTACTTTTTAAAGAAATTTTATTCAACTTCTGGTAATGAGTGTACTTGTCGATGGACAAAGGCCTATATATTACACAAAAACATAGCTTATATAGCCTTTATTGGACTGAATGAAGAGCAAATTGAGTCAGATATCTTTGGAAACTAATAAACTGACAGCACATGACAAGTAGAAAAGGAAGGGTGTATTTTCCTTTTCTTTAACTAAAGTATCGCACCTTAACCTTTTAAAGCCTAGCGGTAACTTTACATACGACCAGGTTTAACATTAAAAAATTCTACGTGGTGCCCACATTGCGTTTATGTGTTTTGTACGGATCTCAGAACAAACAGAAACTTTTGCCTTATAAAACATTAAGAGACTGGTTTTTATAACCGAAGTGGAGAGTGTTTACAGCGCGGTACGCGCTGAGTCGTTACATAAAACAGAGATGCGTCGTCTTTAAAGGGTTGAAGACGGATGAGAGAAGTTGAGGTAGGGCTGTATGCATTCTCAGGCATGGCACTAATTACAGCAGGGGAGGATAAAGAGGCAGGGCGAGCCGCAGACTTGTTCCGTACAAAGTGGGTGACAGAAAAAGTCTTGTACTGTCTGAAATCGAAACCCGATGCCTGGCAGATTAATCTTTCCCTCCACCACAAAAATATAGTTTCTAGGGTGCACCTCATATCGAATGGGTACAGGGGTCAGAGCGGCCAAGACACGACAGTAACCACTAACATTCATTAAGAATACACGGAGCTGCATTTTCACTCCCCCTCTACGTCTTCATGTGGTAGTACGTAATTAGACAAAGCGAAAAGTTTGTTCTACCTTCATTACACATTACTTTGAAAGCCAAATTACTAATAATTTGAATTTCTTTATTTTAAAAATGATTAAATTTTTACATAAAAGAAGACGCCGGTTAGAGAGTGTTATATGAAACAGCTATATGAGAGAGTTAATGAGTTAGAGAAAATATGGGCGTAATTCGATTTTGTATGCGCAGCTTCGAATTGGATCTTTATTGCTTCTTTCAGCGTCGGATTTGTCTTTTTAACAGAGGGCATCCCGTTGTGTTCCATTAAATGAATATGTTCAATTAATACATTATGAAAACTAATCTTTAATGTTATACTCTTGATTTAATCTGTATTTTGTATATTTATACTAATCTTTATCATAAAACAATACCTGTTTTTAATTGCTACTTATTTCAACCCTAAATCGTTATCATAAGGCGAGAAAATAAAAGCATAAAAAGGATGGTAGTAAAAACAACTGTAATTCTTATTATAGCGAAAGTGAACTCTTCCGTGCAATTCTTTTATTACAGTTTATTGTTTTGTACTAAAATTCCCACCTAACGCAGCCTATATTATATACAGGCCTAAAGTAAAAAACTTCTTGCCTATAGGCCTATTTTATAATTAGTAGTATTTTTATGCTTATATTAATTCTGAAACAATATAATATTTCCACATCAACTGTTCAGGATGGGAACCAATTAGTCTCTTTTTTGCTTCTGGTTTTGTTGTTTCACATGTAAAACGGGATACGTTGACTTTGCATGTGCATTTGTATTATATTATTCCATTAAATTGGGAACACTGAGAGCGAATTTTTACGGATGTTGGAGTCGACTGTAGTTTTCTATGTCATTTTCTCTATTGATGTGCTACCTGGGCTTTATTGAACCTGTATTTTTTTATATAAAGGCAATTGTTACTGCAACATAGAATTGTAACTTGGACCACTATATTGTTAATTAAAATCTGAAAGTTATATATACTTGCAATTAGTTAAAAAATTCATTCCTTACTTACATTTTTGCTGCACGCGTTACCGGCGTGTTGTGCAGGCAGGCGTCAGCGTAATAATTAGGGGATATACTGCGTATCTCCACCCAAAGCCATTCTTCTTCTTCTTCTTCTTCTTCTTCTTCTTCTTCTTCTTCTTCTTCTTAGTCCTTCCCTCTTCCATCTACTTGTTCACAGTAGGTGTCGAGGGTTTGTCATTTCACTTGATCACACTCAAGCACACACCACAGTCGGAAGGACACCTCTGGACGAAGGATCGGCCCGTCGCAGAGACCTCTACCTGACAACACAAACACTGCACAAGAAAAACATCCAGCCCCCCGGTGGGATTCGAACCCACGATCCCAGCAAGCGTTCGGCCGCAGACTCACGCCTTAGACCGCGCGGCCACTGGAATCGGCAACAAAGCCATTCACTTATATAAATAGTGCTGGGCTGACTGCCTATAATCATGGATTTGCGTAATCCTGTATCTTTTTATGTGACTCAACAGCCCAAATCGGGCCTAAGCCACTTCATTGTTGAGGTCTGTAGATCACACACACACACACACACACACACACACACACACACACACACAGCCGGTAGGACTCCTCTGAACGAGCGATCAACTCGTTGCAGAGGCCGCTACCTGTAATACACAGAACAAACATAAGAGTCGAATATCCATCCCGTCAGGGACATCTTAACTGAGCAACCAAGCGGCTGCAGACCTACGCCTTAGACCGCACGGACACCGGGGTAGGCACCTACAAGTACTCCTGTCTGGAGATAGCGTATATTTTAGCCATTATAATGTCTTGGCTACGGTTTGGACGGTCTGTGAATCAATGTTCGATTCTCGGCAAAAGCAAGAAGTTCATCTTCACGATAGCGTCTAGACATGTTCTGGGTTCCACCCATAAGCACCGGAAAAGCTTTCATTGGTATGAAATTTCCGAGGCGTAGAGGTGACCACTGAGTCCTACATCGTGCCAGTATTAATGCTATGCTCCCATATGTTCACAGCATCGTGCTGCCTGCTCTCCCTTTTGCCACGGCCGTTTTCGCAACATATATACATGTACACGCATATATATACACATGTGTATATATATATATATATTACATTTATCAATTCTGCAGTTAAATTCTGCCAGCTCATTTTTTCCCATGCTCGTGGCTCATCAACGTTGATTATCACGATCACATGCCATTGTGATCGGTGTAATAGCTCCAGATTAACTGCTGTTTGGCTACTGCTGTCATCACACATGAAACTTCGTCGAATGTAGGTATTATGCTGTGAATGCGAGGTAGAAATCCTGGGGCGGAAGAGGAGTTCAAACTTTTAACAGATGAAACTGATCTGAATAATTTGTGGAAGAATGGATCCTACCTTATACAGAAAACAGACACAGGCCTGTGATGAGGTGACACTGACCGAATGTAGTGTTTGTTAACCACAAGAGAATATTTCATCGTAGGCTTCGTTGTCTACACTTTGCATTATCTCATCTTTGGTGTCTTTGTAGACTGGACACCGTTGTGAGATTAGCAATTAAATACAATTAAATACCGTCCTCACAACTTCAATTTAAAATTATTATTTATAAAATACTAGGCTACATGTTTCGACCACCTAGGTGGTCATCATCAGGCCTCGTTACAGATTATAAGAGAAGAAGATTATGCCAATGAGCTCTCATTTTGACATTACAAATTTCACAATTTCTAATGTCAAAATGAGATCTCATTGGCAATAATCTTCTTCTCTTATATTCTGTAATGAGGCCTGATGATGACCACCTAGGTGGTCGAAACACGTAGCCTAGTATTTTATAAATAATAATTTTAAATTGAAATTGTGAGGACGGTATTTAATTATATTTAACATCTTTGGTGTGTTTGTTATATAAAATGAAACACACATTCAGAACACATTTTTCAGTGCTTTGCCTGAAATTTCCTCTTTTCACTCTGTTTACAAGGAAGCGTCCAAACGTTAGGATTGAAACCCCAGAGATAAAAACGAACGAAATTTCCAGAATTCCTGGCTGTGCTTACATTTCCACCTTGATATTTGTTATATAGATGAATTTCAGGCTTCAAAGACTTAAGATTAGCAGAACAGTACATCAATATCTGACAGGCCTTTGACAGACCTTTGACAGACCTTTGACAGACCTTTGAACAGAACTGTAGTGTAACTGGCAATTACGTGTCAACCTTGTGTGATGGCCGCCCGAGTGTGTAAATCTGATATTAATTAGATCTATCTGGCGTAGAAAACATACATGCTATTGCAATAGTCAAACAACAAGGTGACTAAATTACAGCATGTTGCACAAGGCAAAATTGTAGGATGCTTACGTTGTTGCCAGATACTCCGCTTGAAAGTTACTGTCTTAAGACCGATACCATAGGTATTAGCCGTACATTTCTTTGACTTGGCAACCCGGTGCACATGACAGCCATTTCCATCATCTTCCTTAAAATCATTAAATGCCTACTTTAAGGACGAAACATTTATCATTCACTTTCCACGCCCGACGCTTGGGTCACGAAGACTCTACTGAAGAAGAGCTGTAGTGGAGAATTACGAAGAAATGTTAGTATTACCCGTGTGCCCTGCGGTTTCTGAGATTACTGAACAAAAATGAACATACGGTGTTACAATATGCATACGTCCCATATATTTTCATTAAAAAGGCACTTCGTAACTTTATTAATAAAAATAAATTTGGAAACTCTTTTGTTTTCACCATATATTTTCAAATATTTTATGAAAATCTGAAAGACGCAAGAGAAAGTTTAATGTCGTACTAACAGAGACTGCCTCACATCGATTGTTGTCACTCTCATAGCGTGATACAAGACAGGCATAAATGTAAAGTCGAGACGCGTTCGCGTAACTATTGCTGCCGTTGAAAAGTAGTAAGTATTAAATATTATGAGTGTGTGTCTGTAGCTTAAGTTATCTAGCATGCAGTGCGCATACGCTATTACATTGTCATCTGTGGCCTGTAGGACCTTACCATATTTTTCCACATTATCTCTTAAACGGCACGTTTATCGGGAAAAGTTTTTGCACATAAAATGTGTTATTTTTTATTTTTTCCGCAACTTTGGTCTCTAACAATTTCTCGTTCTAAGAAGAATTGAGCGAGATATTATCAAAAGTGTACATCGGTCTTAATGTAAAGTACTCATTATTCTTGTAAGATTTTAGTGAATCTTGAATTTGCTGGACATATTTTGAAAAATACTCAAATATAAAATTTCGTGAAATCCATGGAGTGGGTGTGGAGTTGTTCCATGCGGAAGGACAGACGGACGGACAGACAGAATGACGAAGGTAATGATCGGTTTCGCAATTCTACGAAAGCGCCTAATAATTAACCACCGCCCACCTGACGAACACTGACGTCATGCTTTAGTTACCATAGGTACGTAGGATCAAGTGTCTGTCAGGGCAAGCGAAGTTGACCATAATAAGTCGAACAAGGGTATCTAGGTACACTGCACAGCAGTTGGGTCGTAAGCTTTGTTCACAATCATGACGTGCTGTGCTTTGGAATATCAACCGAAGATAAGTGATTGTTAGTGTTACTCTATCGAACACACAAAGATGGACATGACGCTTTGAGCGACATGTTCAGTACTTGCAATACAGCTTTGCGGTGCTGTCTGATTGTGCCTTTCCCTAATGAGTAACAGAACCGTTTTTATCAAATTCAGAACTCGCAGTTGTGCAGGTCACCACATTTAATAAAGAAATATAGTAACCCTTTAAAGTTACGTCGCAGGTGGTTATGAGACCGGCTATGTTAGTCGAGGCGACGTAATTCGACGTAGATTTTACTGTAAACGCAATGCTAAAAGATGGAGTAAAGCTCCGGGGAGTCCATTTTGATAAAGAAAAATTATATATTCGTCCTGAGGAGAAATTTACAAAAATATTGTCAAACAAATGAAAATCTGAGGAGGAGGCACTTCGACTTGAACTCTAAGCGGGTCATCTGGATTTTCGTCACCATTGTCCAAAAATACAGACGGCAGTGCGCGAGTGAGTACCTCAAGATCACGTAAAGAAATCAAACGCTGAAATTTGACGAGAAAGAAAAACCTTCTGTTCCCCAGAATTTTCTCATAACAAACAAGCAATGTAGTATAATTCGTGGTACTGTTGTTACTGCTCGCTGGTTACTGGAGTGATGTCCGATAACTGCGTCCAAGTACGTCTGTCAACTCTGAAACTGTCATGGTCCTCCCCTTAAGTTCTGGCTCCGGTTCCTCAGCGTCTTTAAGAGCGTCTTGCTTCTGCATTTCAAAAAGATGGTCGGTCGTGAAGTGCTGGTAACGGTGGTTCAAAGACTGTAAAACGTATTCCGGATCGTACGTAAGAATTTTGCATGCTTGGCTTAATACAGTATATTGTGTGTGGGTGCAAAAGAAATATACGCAGAATGGCGAAAACTGGGGGATGGCGCTATTGAGAGGAAGTGACAAAAGAGGAAAACATAAAGGTGACGAAACAAGAGCGATTAAAAGAAGTGAAGGGAAATGAGAATAAGCTGACTGACAAAAAACAAACAAACAAACAAACAAACAAACAAACAAACAAACAAGCTAACTGACTGACTGACTGACTCATTGACTAACTAACCAACTAAATAACTAACTTTTCCAACAGCGTGACAGCCCCTAGCGGGCCTAGGGCTCCTCACTGTCGAGGCTTCACGATCACACTCAGACACACCACACTTGGTAGGACTCCTCTGGACGAGTGATCAGCCCTTTGCAGAGACCTCTACACGATCACACACAACACTCAGACGAGACAGATATTCATGCTTCCGGCGGTATTCGAACCCGCAATCCCAGCAAGCGAAGGGCTGCAGACCCACGCCTTAGACCGCGCGGCCACGGGGATCGGTAACTAACTAACTAACGAACGAACGAACGAACTAACTAACTAACTAACTAACTAAATAAATAAATAAATAACCAGCAGACTAACGAATGAGGGGCTGACTACACTAGGAATGGTTTATGAAGGCGGGTAGACAGTTCATGCGCAGTAATGAATGATGATGTCACGTGACTTGTCTGGCTCTGGCTAAACCAACCAGCGGCAGTCGGCATACAGGTCTTGGCATTGTGTATCTATTTTTGCCTACTGCTTTTCTTACGTTAATATTAATGTTTTAGCGACATAATTAGTTATGTACATACGGATAGCCTGACTTATTTGGATTCGAAAATGGAAGAAGTCGCAAGTGACAGCAAGGTTCTCAAGAGGTGAGGGAGGGGGCTGATACCATTTAATGCTTATGAATACGTCAAGCGAGAGACGCGGGGCGCAGAGGATGCTATGCGTCAGGAGGTCGACAGTGTTGCAAAGGGGCAATAACGTGCAGCCGAGGCATGTGACATCGGAATTTGAACTATAAGAGAATCTGTGAGTGAGACAGTGGCCCAAGTTATCTCTATCTCTTTGCCAAGAGTAGAACCCAACCAACTTCATTATACATGAAGTGAATGAACATGCACGAGCATCTTCCTTCTTGAGCAGCCAACAGTGGCTGTGTTAGTCAAGATATGCCATGTTTTTTATGACACTGTGTTCACGACAAATCATCGCCGATCCCGGTATTGAGTCATTCCTATTCAGTTTCCCGTCTGCCCATGTAATTATTTAAGGTCAAATTTAATGTGATATTAACCTACGCCTAAGTATTATAAGAAGACCTAATCCGTCTCCTTTACATATTCCAACCAACATTCTGTATATCGACCTATGTCTCCCCTGTCATATTCGTGCTGCATGCCCAGCTTATATTATTTTCCTTTCTTCCTTCACGAGTAATATTCGGTCACAACTTATGAAACTGACCATTATGCAATTTTATCCACCCTGACGAACAAAGTGAAGGAACATTCTCTACCTTATTAGGTCTTATTCTCATGCATTTTCGTGACTTTTCCTTTCATATTACCCGTCTTTTCTCCTAAGAGCAACAAGTATGGTTTAGAAAAGACAGAGTGAGATAAAGTATTATAAGAAAAAGTATATAAATGGAGGATAAGAAGAAGGTATAAGAAGCTGATAATCTCCTAGATAGTCAAGAATTTCCCCGCTTTTATGTTAAAAATGGCTTGCAAAACCGTTCGCTCCTGAGGCATATTTCAGAGCCATGCTATAAGCCTGGAGATGGCTCTGTTGATTTTGGCTGGAATATTTTGCATGCATTATAACATTCCTCTAGTCCCCCATTCTCTGTCCTTTAAATTAAATGTTACATGATTAAAAACTGACTCGCCGAAAGGGTTAACCCTGAAAAGCGTGCTGACATTTTCAATCCTCTCAGAGGCGGACAAAGTAATGTTATTGTCAGACTCTCAACTACTGGCAAATGCAATTTATTTACGGACTAATTTGTTGTAGGACCTTCGCTAAGTAAAGAATCTATGAAACAAAAGGTTAATACAAGTGTCATTTCGTGGGATGTCCAGTGTTCAACATATCAATAGAAAAATCATAGGAGTCAGTGCCTTAGAAATGGAGGATGGGTGCCACACAGAGTACACCGGAACAAGTCATCAGTGCTGAATACATACAAACATAAAAATGTAAGGGTGGGTAGAGATGTGGCTCCAGTTGTTCTTAACCTCGGCACGGAGTGAGTAAGTTCCGAGATGCACGCCGTCGCGGTAGAGAAAGAGCTCGCGATAACCCATGAATCTGTAGTTGAGTGGACAACAAAACCTGTCTGAACGTTTTCTGTCAAGAGGAAAATACTTAGCCGCAGCAGGAAATGGAATACGATTTCTCGATTGTCCAGCCTTTAGTTCTTCATATTATATTTTCGGCTGAAGAAGGAGTAATTCAGTCGATGTAGTGACCAAGCTAAGAGTGGAGGCTGGGAAAATCTGGGCTCTTTTCAAGTCGGCGCAACAAACACTTCCTTTCTGCAACATCTAGACTGTGGGACACACCGACTGGGGGACAAAGCGGCTGAGACTTCAAGATGGTTATGCATCGCCATCAGTTTAGTGACGCAGTTAAGTATCTATGGAGCTAGAATTTTATTCCCGCCATACTCCTTCATGTTTTTTTGTTTAATTACAATGAAAAGTGCTTTGTTGCCTGAGTTTACGTTACAGACATGTATGTTTACTGTATATATACGCTCATATACGTGTTGTCTTACCTTCTTTGGCAGATTTTTATTTTAACGTAGCCCAACATGAAGTAGAAAAGGGTCAAATAATACCTAAAAAAATCGAATAATAATTTGTGGGGTGTTACAGTATGTTGTCCGGTACAAATTTACAAATGTTACGCAGGAACCTGCTGCCTCCATCCTCAATGTAGAGGACTATTCCACGGCAGCAGCTTCCCCCGAAACATGTGTGACTCTTTACCTGACAACATGGGATTAAATCGTATAAGACAACATTTTGCACAGTCACTGATGCAAAAACCTGGTACAGCCTTCTGCAGGCACGTAAATACGTAAATTGTTTCTTAGTTTTTGCTTTTGTTTCTAATTTTAATGGAAAAGAACAATTAAATGAAAAGCGGAACACAACTAAGAAATGTTTTCAGACAGTTCTTTGTTTGAGGACGTCAGATGGCCCGAAGTATACTTATGTGTTTATTTACAGAAAGCATAAATCTTGCTGACAGTGGTCGTTATGTGTTGATTTATTGCAAAAACTGCTTTAGTCCAGAAGTGGGCTCATTTATAAGTTAACTGTAGGAAGCTTTATCTAGTTACGGCATTCTTCAGCATTTTCTGAAATGTGACGAAGTGTAAAAATGGGGAAACGGTGGACATTATCCGGATATAGTGACTGTGAGTCACTCATCCACTGGCTCCGCCGTCTTAAAAGAAATAAGAACCCAGGCACTGAACTTCAGAAAATTTCTCAAGACTGTGTACGTACCGTAGTTCAAGGCATCTGCTAGTGTCTAAGGTTTATAAATTGTGAAAATTTAATTCACTGTTGATCATATTTACATATGAGAGACGGAAATTTAGTTTGATTTAAAGCGTCAAGATTCAGGGAATCCTTTCCACCGTCTTTTTTACGAACGTTTGTCTTCCGCCTGCTGTCAGGAAAGATAAAGTTTAAAAAGTACAGGATAGTAATTCTGCCGCTTGAGTTGTGGCATGTGTCAATCATTATTAACCTCGACATTAGACAGATGTGGATAATCATCTTCATGACATGGCCACTTTACATCTGGAAAATAAACCCCCCTTCCTAGTTGAATGTGCTCTGGGCGGTACCCAGAGCCGATTTGGGAGCTTTTGAGTCGAGAAAACTCTCTTCTACCTGCCGACACGCCAACCACAGTTCTTCGCCGTGTTTGGTCCGCAGCCTGGTCACTGTAACAGCTGAGATATCTCAGCCCGGAAGTGTCGATGAATTACTAAAACTGAAATTGGCCAATCTTTGGATGCAAGTGTAAAGACGGGAACCAATACTGTCCCCAACACGCAGTGTGTTAAATTTCAGTACATGCGATGGAAAAAGGCCATAAAGTCAATGAGTTTAGAAATGTGTGTTCAGTTTACAAACTTGTGCTAAACCGCCCGAAACGTCCATAAAGAGTGAAGTTATAATTCTGACCGGAGTAAATTAATATACATTTTTGTGAAGTTGAACGTCACGTCATGCCTCTTGTTACTTAAGTCTATATGAATGTCGTGTTGTAAAACACTTATGCCAATCGCATCGGTGAGTAATCAAAATTCCTTAAAATGCGGAAGTAGCCTGCATATGTTAGGAAGTCTGTGTATGAACACGTAATATCAGCGTTCTGGTTTGTCTATTATCGTGAATTTATACATTGCTAATTTACTAACAGCCTGTGGGAATGTGGGGTAATTTAATCGAATGCCGATCTCGAAGTTAGCTTCGATGAAATTTTATTAGAATATAATTAAATATTCGTTCAAATTAGAATCTGATACCTTTAAGCTACATGCCCTTAATTTAGATGAGAGGAAGTAGGTCCAGCTTTAAAAATAACACGTGGGTTTTTGTCGTAAATTGAGACTATATCGAACATGGCAGCCGAGAGCTGCATATTTTGAATTCTCTGATTCAAATCTCTCTCGGAGACCAGTTTTCCTAACATATATTTTTGGTTTCAGTCCGTCCTAGCAAATGACGGAATTGTTTCTCAGTTTAAGCCTCGATATTTTCGTTCTATGTCTTTCCAATTCATAATTTACAAGCGATTCTGGCATTCGACGCTACAAACTATAACGTGTTGGAAATATCCTTAAACGTAAAAAGGATGTCAATAAATAGACAACTTTCACGGCACAGAGGGATTCCTTGCTTCGTATCCTCTGCAAAATACTCCACAGATATTGAAATCTGAGTTTGTCAGAATGATGAGTAAATAGGGCGGCAATATTACGAGACAGAACAACGTGCAATTTGCTATATAACCTCCGTAGTTTCGGACGAACCTACTGCCTCTATCTTTATGGCGGAAAGGCGACCAGAAAAGAAAGTGGATTGCTTGATATATGGAAGGGAGAAACGCCGTGATTTTTCCCAATTTATAAAAGAACCATTTCAAGGGACACATTCCCCGTTGATTCTCTCATAGCCAAATCCCTGTCTTTCACGTTGCGTCTAATAAAGGAGAAATCGAAATGCGATGAAAATTTATGATACTAAAGTAATTTCCGTCGAAAAATTAACGAGGAGCATCTTCATTTGTTATACTTGTGCAAACTTCCTTATTCTTATCTGGCCACTCTTTGACCTGTGTTAATTTTCAGCCCCCTTCAACTTTCTGTCTTTAACTTGTAGGACAGGAATGAAGAGAGGAACAATAATAATCATTCTTCTCCTCCTGCCCTCTCTCTCTTTTCGTTACTTTCCAACACTCTAGGTGTTGCAGGGACCAGATTACTGACTGGCTGAGCTCTGTAACACTGTGCAGGGTCTGCACAGTTCAATGACTGCTAGGCTCATCTCGTAAAGGACAGGTAGCGTTTTACCTTCTTTAAAAAACATTTGCCCTGTTTGGGAGTATATTCATAAATTCAGTCACTGTGGAAGTTTTTGAAACGGAGATAAAATATCTGGTGGATCGTGAGCAGTGCTTATCGTCTTACCAGTTTGCCTCTTTACCTCGGCGCCAGCAACTGACAAGTAATTTGCTCAGCCCTATAGCTGTCGTTTAGAACATTCCTTGATGTGCAGCTCGCTTGTTTATTATATTTTTGAGATCGATAATAAAATAAATGTACTTAAATCTTTGCTAGACTAGTTTTAATTTCACTTGCCTGTAACAGTGTCAAAACTATATGAAGACAAACTGACAGACTCTTCCTCCGTTTAAGTAATTAGCTTGATCAAAAATGATATAGCTTAACCTTTTAAAGCCTAGCGGTAACTTTACGTACCACCAGGTTTAACATTAAAAAATTCTACGTGGTGCTCACATTGCGTTTGTGTGTTTTGTACGGATCTCAGAACAAACAGCAACTTTTGCCTTATAAAACATTAAGAGACTGGTTTTTATAACCGAAGTGGAGAGTGTTTACAGCGCGGTACGGCCTGAGTCCTTATATAAAACAGACACGCTTCTTCTTTAAAGGGTTAATATATCACATAAAAGAAATAACATTCAAAATAAATTCGTATACACTTATTCTAAAGCTGGGCGCTAATTTTCGTTTTTCACACTTTTGAAAAAGAAGCAATGATTTCTGCATACATACGTTTAGATGTTAAGCATAGCTTACTGATTGTTGTCAGAGCTGCAGGGTAGCAGCTATTTATCGTGTTAGAATTTAAGAATATAATGTTTTACTTCCCAAAAAATATTTTTCGCCTTTAAATACTGTAATTATTTCAATTTGCGTAAGTTCCAACACGTTGCATATAAATACGAAAAGAAGAGCAACAGTAAAGCCTGCCTATGTTCGGGCTTTTTGACTCTAACGTGGTCATCAGCGTGACCAATTAGTCATACGAAGTTTAATTAAAGCAGTTCATCGAGAAGAGTGAAGGCATGTGGTTTAGTAGAAGATGTGGTATTCTCTGCTTACGCTGTTCCCATATCGTAATTGCGATTTGTAGTTAAGAATGTGAACACGAGGTGGCAGTGATTGTGAAAAACCATCTGTTGTTATGGAGCAGTCGAGAGTTACGTATGTTTTGTTGGGTACTGCAGCATTGACCTTCGCAAACAGAATGTCTTCTCTTCCTTGATTTTTGGGTAATTGCACGGTGTGAGAGTTGAGTTAGCTGACGACGTTTTGGAACTCCTTGTGGGCCCCATCTTCACTGGTCAAACGAATAAGGTGTGCCAGTTGAGTTAGTTGACGACGTTTCGGAAGTCCATGTGGGTCCCACTTTCACTGGTCAAACAAATAAGATGGTGTGCGAATTGAGTTAGCTGACGACGTTCCGGAAATCCCTGTGGGTCCCGTCTTTACTGGTCAAACAAATAAGAAGATGTGCGAGTTGAGTTGGCTGACGACGTTTCGGAACTCTCTGTGGGTAACATCTTCTTTGGTCAAACGAATAAGAACGTCTTATTTGTCTGACCAGTGAAGATGGACCTAAAGGGAGTTTCGAAACGTCGTCAGCTAACTCAAATCGCACATCGTGCAATTACCCCGAAATCAAGAAACAGAGCTCATCTGACGGTGAAAGCTTAAAATCAAGAATGTCGCCTCGCGGTAACAAGAGAGGCAATGTACGGGTAAAGCAACACTGAGACGCTTTCGCGTAACAATGTTGCCATAGACGAGCAGTGAGTATGACGTATTCTGAGTGTGTGTCTGTAGCCTTTGATATCCAGCATGCAACGTGTATGCGCCGTATTATGTAGTTATCTGTGGCCTGTGCAGCTGTACCATAGTTTGCTACATTATCTCATAAACGTCACAGTTTTCGTAAAAATGTTAGTGAGAAAAAATGTGTGTTTTTTTTTACAAATTTTGCCTGAAACATTTCTCAGTCTAACAAGAATTCAGTGAGGTATTATCATAAATCTACATACGTCTTCATGTACAGGACTCGATATTATTATCAGATGTTAACAAACTGGGACTTCCTCGACAGATATTGAAAAAATACTCAAATATCAAGTTTCATGAATACCTGCTCTGTGACAGCCGAGTTGTTCCATGCGGACGGACGGACAGGTGGACGGATAGACTTTACGAAGCTGATAGGCCCCATTCGCTATTTGCGAACGCACGTAATACGCATTCATTACTCAGTGTGAAAGAATCTTCTAACATTTTTTCAAATTCATGGCGTCCATTTTCAGTGAAACCGTGATTTCGTAATATCCCTCAAGGGCTAAATGTGTAAGAGTGGATCGATGGGAAGCCCGCGTGTTACTGTTATAGCTAGAAATGAAAATTTTCAATTTTTACGTTTTAAATTTTTTACCAATGTTACCTATAAATTATGAATAAACTATGAACTATACAAGCATAAAACATTCAATGCAGGCCTAATTTTGATTGCATTGTTTGTGTCGTATATTAGAGAAGAAAATAGCAGGAGAATATTACAGTAATATGAAGTCTGGAGTTGTATTGGGTAGGGTGTGCCTAAGTTGGTACATTACTTTTGTAGACTACAGAGTTGCTTTGAAGTTTAGAACATTTTTGAAGTTATGTATACTAGAAAATTCTAAAAGCAAATCATCATAAACGTAGTCTGATAAGTATATTGGTATTTTGATGAGTTGAAGGACGTAGATATGGCATAGTCAGTTTAATAAAGCTTCAGCCAGACGGAAGTATTTATGGCACCAACATATACAAGTACATCATACAAGATGCATAGTGAAAGTCAGCGTGGCTTAGCAAACAGTCAGAGCGCCGCTTCGCCGTTAGTTATGTAATTAATGCATATTCCGCACTACATTATTCCGGTCAGAGTAAACAAGCGCAACCATGTTTCACTGCAGCACCCACGGCGTCCACTTCTCTCGCTCGCTCTTAGCATGCCGCTACACAACTTTTGGGGAAACCATCAAAAGGGAGGAGAGCTTAGTAATTAGTGGAACTAAAGGAAAAAAAAGAGTACAAAGGAGAGGAGAATGACAGCGAAATAAATTTTGCAATCTTTCTAAATGCTAACGCAAATTACGCGATGTTACAAATTTTCACAAATATGCAATTACGTTTATATCTTTTTATGACACTAATAAAAACTAAAATTTGTATGAACGTACAGTTACAAGTCTTTGTCTATTATTTCCATTTTATAAAAAGTATCTCTGACTATAAGCAGAGAATTTTATTGTCTTTTCTGTACGCTTTTGTGTATTAATTGCTTTCGCTTTGCTCTAAAAATGAACACTGTGCTTTGTACAAAGGAAGCTCAGAAACTGGATTATTTGAACTGTAATCCGGAGATACGAAATATAGATCGTGGACGGTATAATGAATGAATGTGGAAGAAGGACTTTGTATTGTTGGCACCGACATTTTAAAATATATGAATAAAATGCACCAACTAATGCACCTTCCTTTATTAACATTAACTAATATTAATAATGTTTTCGACTAGAAATTATAGATACTATTCAACCACACGAATACACGTTAATGAATTACAGGATAATAGTTCCGCATTTAGCTACACGTCTATGGATACATCCGATCCCAGTGGCCGCGCGGTCTAAGGCGTAGGTCTGCGGCCGAGGGCTTGCTGGGGTCGTGGGTTCGAATCCCACCAAGGGCAGGGACTTTTTTCTCTTGTGAGTGTTTGTGTTGTCAGGTAGAGGTCTCTGCGACAGGTCGATCCCTCGTCCAGAGAGGTTCTACCGAACGTGGTGTATGCTTGAGCATGATCAAGTGAAATATCAAAACCCTCGACACCTGCTCTGAAGAAGTAAGTAGAAGAGGGAAGGACTACGTTTCGTTACGTCTATGGATACATAATCAGCCAGTATCACCATAAAACGACAATTATCAAACATGTACACAACATAGTCATACGATATCTATATAAACTGACTTTATCAATTTTTCAACTGTGAGGGGAAGTGTTCAAACAATTTTTAAAGACAAGTGCACATGACATTATTTTAAATATTTTAGCCTAGCTTGGTTATCACTAAGATATATGTGTGTACTGTGAATGGAGTCAGTGCTGCTGAAAGTGACAGAGTGAAGTGGTGAGTTTAAGTGCTCTGCTTCCGAACCCAGTGGACGATTATGTGAACTTCACACTAAGCGACTCCCTGATTATGGCGATTTACAACGCCGAAACACATGCTGGGGAATATTAGTTAATGTGAATAAAGAAAGGTGCATTAGTTGGTACATTTTATTCATATGGAAGAAGGAAATGCGTCGCGTCTGGAAACAATGAAATCAGAGTCTTGCTTTATAGAAATAATTCTGATACGCCGTTTTGGAGTGAGGCTGAGTGATGTAATAACTAACCGTATATAAATAAATAATTTATCCACAAAATAATTGTAGGATGAAATATATGAAACGAAGAAAGTGTGAAAAAACATAATGTAAAAAAATATGAACCAGAGAGAAATTTAAGTCTCATATTTAAGTAAGAATATCTTTATAAATCTCGTTATAATGGAGATATGACGTGTGTCGTTATGTACGGCATATTACCACATCTCATCATAACTTAAAAGCGATAAGTGCCTAAGTATAACAAACTAGACGAACAGTCCTTGTCGTAAAACCCTATGATCCACAAATCTCATCATAACGAATCGATAAATCTCATTATAAAATAGGGCAGAACAATGTAGCTTGTCATAACATACGACAAGACAGTGTATGCCTTCATAAAGCAGGATGGAAAACAAATACCTTTGTGACATAC
>BLKM01002586.1:1718594-1752739 GCA_013340265.1 Coptotermes formosanus
TGTGTGGGCAAAATGAATAGTCTTTTAGTGTCATGTAAGTAATAGAGTGTTGTAAATTCTGTAAGTACTGAAAGAGAATAGATTAATTATATCAATTAATACTTTTTTTCAATACAAGCCTTCAAAATTTCAATCACAATAAATAAGTTGCGTGTTGGAATACGAATGCAAGCCCATCACCGAAGTGTGGTGTTACCTCGCGGTAAATTTCGACACGCAGTACCTCGAACTTGCCGGGAATGTTTCTTTTCTGACTTTTCTAATTCATTATTTGTCATTAATTCTTGGAGCCGAATATTGGATTGGATTCGAATCCCAGTCAGACTACCCCTTAGTATGAGAAAAAGGAAACATTTTTACATTTAGGGGTTGACTACGCTGAGAGCACATATACTGTAACCATCTGTGCGGCAGAGTCCGCCCACTACTTGAGGAAGGGCCCTCTGACTAGACAATCCTAAGTTTCGCTTATAGGATTGCGTTGACAAGTTTATGATCCAACCACTGAACCGTTTTCCTAAAAGTCAGTCAGCCAACGACAGAAGAAACTCTTTCGTTGCCCGACCAATCACAGAAGTTGAAGGCATTTGCCAAAGATGTCACCCTGGATAAAGCGATAGGAGGAAGGACAGAGACATTCAAAATTTAGATACGACAGGAGATGGAATGCAGAGAAAGTGGTCTAGAGATGGTGAATCATTAATCAGACAGAGCTATCTGAGTGATCAGGTACTAAAGGCAGTGATCAGAAGCTAGGGCATACTGTAGTCAGGATAACAGCTAGTCAGAGAGCGTGGAAACCTAGGCCGCTGCTTACCACGTCTAATATGCACACGTAAATCATCAATAAATGCAAATCTCTTCTTCGTCATGTTAAGCGTAGTGTCAGTTCTTATGACGACGCCGATAACGCTGGCCGACATACGTTGTTAAGACCCTAAGAACATTTCTCATGCTTCAACGTCAGAACTACTCCGTGCACCTAACTTGTCACTTTTCAACCTCCAAACCATGGTGTGAAGGCAGGAACGGTGTAGGGGCGATAAGGACCAGCAGCGGACGGCAAAATCCTGTCATTCGACCCGTAGTACGTGCTGTAGAACTCGTCATTAAACACTCACAATATAAAATTTTGTCATTTTGAAGAATGACCCTGAACATGTTCCTTTTCTGTCAGAAGCAACAAATAGGCCATTATGAATATCATGATTGCTATCCGCTCTCAAAATAGCCACTTTTTGTTACTCTCTAATGAGATAGGAATTTAATTCCGTCGATTTTAAATATATTTGAATGAAAGCCAAAACATTAACAGTCTCTTCCATTGTCCTTGTCTTTGTCCACAGACGCTCAGCAGTGAATTTGTAAAATAGGAATGCGTGGAGCTCTACCTGAACTCCCCCATATGTCTTTATGTTTTGGTGTTATATTTAGTGCAGGCACGACTCTGCCTTTACATGCATACACGTATATTCAATTAAAAGTTAATACAGTACTCTAAAAACCGTATGAAGACGGCCGTGTTCTTCTCATACGATAGCAAATTATTGGATTTGAAATAGCCTGGACATAATATATCATAATTTTGAATCTGGCATTGCCTGTAATAGGCAGATATTTCATTATGTATGGAACGTTCATCATTTCGCCAATAAACTTTAACATGGACAATCATTTGCCACTTGAAATTGCGGTTTTACGTTCATTTCTCATGAGGTGCTGGCCATAATTCCAGGTGTACTGATTTATGTTGCAGATGCCGATTCACTAACCAAAGCACTTAAATTTTGAAGTGATTGTCTAACTAACCGTAAAAGTGACTGTTTAACTAACACAATCGCTGTCTATAAAGTTAATATTATTTAATATTTACTACCAGAATGTGCTTTGACTTGATAAGAGAAACGGACCTTAAAATATGGATTAAAAAGGAAAAAGGAATGTTCAAAGACCTCAGAACGGTGGAAGGATTCTCTTTTACAAAAGCTGTGAAAGGCAAACTAGGCTTACTGTTGGGACAAATGGTAATTACCGTGTATTCTGAAACCCATCAGGAAAAAATTTCTGTAAACAGTCTTATTGAATTTACGTAGGTTTACACATAATACTGATTAGGCTAGTAGAAAGGTGTTTAACCCTTTAAATTACAGTGGTCTGTGCATACGTACATACATCTAGCTGTAACGCTGAACACAGCACTTTGTTACTAAGGGTGTATTTGTGTATTTCGGAGCATTGTCACAATAAACAGCAATAACACTGATCACCAACAAACGCACAAAGAGAGTTTTATCATCAATCGTAACACACTCCTACATGTTTCGACCCTGCTGGGTCATCTTCAGGGAGAACTTTTTGTTATAGTTACACTAAGGTTGCACTTTATAGTTGAGTGAGAATGTGCTGTTGACTGTGTATTGCGTTGTTTTTGGAGGCGTGTACTCTCTGCGGTCCCGGCCTGCACTGCAGGCCGCTGCAGGCCGGGACCGCAGAGAGTTCACGCCTGCAGTATATATATATATATATATATATATAGTGCTGTTTAAAAGCATCAAAAGCATTTTTCCCTCAACCACACCCATATATTTTACGGGAAATTTTATTGGGTGTTCAGATTTTCTGAGCTCCGCCATTGAAGAGATGAATATAGGCAAGAAATGAGAGACAGCGTGAAAAATGCATATAAATTTTTTTAAGGAAAAGGTGAAGAGAACTGCCTATTTGGAAGACCTAGGAGTAAATGCAAGACTAATATAAAAATATGTCGACCTTCCAATTTGTAAAGACTTGTGATGAATGTGCCTGGCTCATATTATCTCTATTTTTGGGCTATTCTAGACAAAATAAATGAATATTCCGTTTACGTAAAGCACATGGAATTTTTGACTGGTTGAGTGACTAGCAGCGTCTCGAGGACTCTGCTCCGTGGGGTGTGTTTTAGTATAGTTTATTGATTTGTGAACGGCCCGTTCCCTGTCTGTTTTGTGCGCGTATGCGTGCTGTCAGAATAGCTCCAGCAGGTGTACCAACATATAAACTTGTGTTTATAATGTAGCAGAGCACTTGTCACAGAAATGATTAACGCCCATGCTTCAGTGAGACACTGCTATTCATGTGCAGTTTAACTACGCCCTCTCTCTTTCTACTGCACGCTACATAAATCCCCGTTCTTTGTTGCTCATAATAATGGCGTTTGCTACACTGCGGCACATTAACACGTATAAATTTGACGCTAACCACTAGCATAGATAACTGCATAAAAATAAATAAAGCAGACCAGTAGTTGTGAGGATTTGAATAAGTACGAAAATAAAATGCGTGATAAACAGCTGAAATACATAGAACATACTTTAACCTTTTAAAGCCTAGCGGTAACTTTACGTACCACCAGGTTTAACATTAAAAAATTATTCATGGTGCTCATATTGCATTTATATGTTCTGTGTGGTTCTCAGAACAAACAGCAAATTTGCCTTATAAAACACTAAGAGAGTGGGTTTTATAATCGATGTGGAGAGTGTTTACAGCACGGTACGGCCTGAGTCCTTATATAAAACAGATACGTTTCACCTTTAAAGGGTTAAAATAGCAATGATTTATTCACTGTACAAGAGAACTAGTGTATTTTTGTTATTCTTTTAGACCAAAATAGAACCGGAGTTAGTAATAGCCCCTCGTGCCTTCGCTTGGAATTCCGTACGGGGGGGGGGGGCGGGGGGTTGTGGAGTGCATTTGGCAATGCAGAATCAGTGTAGCCGTTTTAGGCTGTGGAAATCTCTGCATAGGTTATGTCACTGTAGTTTTCTCCACAAGATCAGCAGCATTAAATTTTATATAGGCTTATAATTCAGAAATTAAGCAGGCGGTTGTGAGCCTTTGGAATTGCAGAAAAGGCTGGTAATTCCTTAACAGTTGAGCCGATAGATATAAGGGTCCTCATCCATGAACCTGGAGGTTGCTTTTGTTTTCAAAGGTCTCAAAACACCTACAAATTAATTTTTTTTTGCCATTACGGATTATATCATATTATTTTGTTGGTACGCATTGTTTGGGAAAACAGCCTTATCCAAAACTTCTATTTAAAACAAATTTTTTAAACATTTTTGGAAATTATTCCAGCATTTCGCCGAACGGTACAGTCAGTGAATAGCAGTCCTCTTTCGTATTTGGGACGTCCCGTGTTCATATCTTACCACACAGACAGGTTGCCTAGTAGATGTCTTTCCTGATTTCACTCAGTGCTTTCCATTATATATCAGTGGACGTAGACCGCTACTGCTTCCTGCAACAGCATTTGCAACTTGTTACTCATCAGACATTTGTCATTCATTGCTATATAATATAAGCCACTGATACGTCTTTAAATATATTAGAAAATAAACAATCTAAACAGGAATTAAAGTTAAAAGTATAAAAACGATATTATCTCAGTGTTTTATGCAACTCCTCACGAATACTTGCTGAGGGGTGAACGTGTCATTTTATTCTTTTGTAACCTTCGCCACATTATGATCGCTGCTTCTCAGGCCGTTTACATCCCGGTAAAAGAGCTCTGGATAAACATACATAGGTTAGGAGGCAATGCGGGCTCCGTAGTTAGTTTGAACGCGATGGTGAAAGGACGTCTGTGCTGCCGCCGGGAGTGGACTCTGAATCTCCTGTCGTCCCTTCCGTAGCGTGGTCACTATACCGACTGAATGAAATAAAATCCTGCTTTTCTAAGTTAATGACATTCCAAAGGCATTCACACAGCTGTAGCTCAGGACGTAGAATGCAGGGAAGTGCAGCCATGCGGCCCTGCAGGAGTGGGAGGAAACCAGAGTCATGATAATGAAGCTGGATGGGACAATATCACAATTTTAAGGGTAAAATGGAATAGAAGCGGAAGAGAAAAGGGTAGAACTTCATACACTCTGCGTTGCATTTCAAATTGAAAACAACAAAACGGCCAAATCGGATTACTGTACTGGGTACATGGGTAGAGCATTACATTTTGCTTTCCTGTATTAAATCAGAGGTAATGTAAATGGCTTGGCCATATCCGCAAAAAGCCTATATTCACTGCATCGTAAATAATTAGTAGTATTTCAGGGGGACAAAAGTATGTAAACAAATCGATGTTATAGAGCACTATATGAATCTGAACTAGGAAAGCTGTTTTGCATTTTATTTGTTTGTACGTTTTCTGCAGGGTGTGAGAAAGAGAGAAATCAAACACTGGCGCACTTTTGGGAAGGGAGGGAAATAGGTGCAACTAAAGCAACAGCGCCTGAATTGAAAGTCGTAAATATTTCATTCAAGATACGTCATGGAACATGGGATTTGCGAGATTCTGAAGTTACATTTTGTGAGTTAGGTAAAATGTGTCGTGAAAATACTTGTATGATGTTAAGAATTTAGGTTGACAAAGTAACTGTAGGCAGTACTTTTACTTGTGAGATCTAGGCCTAATATTTGGTTTCTAACTGCTGTGTGTGAGGCTATTGTGGTCTTCTGGTCTGTCAGACTGTGTGCTTTGGCAGACAGGTACCAAGCAGTTGGAGGGATGCTCTGTCTTGTTCTTCAGGGAAGAGATATCTCCTGCATTGAAAGTGGAGGCAGTAGGTCCATCCAAAGCGTCGCCATCTTTCTACAGAATTACGTGACGTCACAGAGCAGAAAATCCTGATCTTAAAAATGTTGTAGTTGCTCAAGATGTGGAAAAACTGCCCGCCCTTCTGATACATTACTGCCGGCGAATCTTCACCGGAGCCAAATTAATCTACTCCGTACCTTCAAACCATGTTTTAATAAACCTTCAAATCATAAAATCCATCTATAAACAGCATTTAAAACTTCAGTTTATGTCTCAGAAAGTACGCTGTGTGTTCATTAGAAATACAAACTGGTTGAAGTACTTTAAGGAAATAATCGCATTATATCTTAAAATCCTACGTGACTCACAAATACAGCATGAGCAAGATGCAGAGTTTTGTTGTTAATAAATGTGTTACATATTCGTTGTGACCACTTTCCTTTGAAGCACTAAGGTTTCTTTCAACATTACTCTGCTATAAAGGCTTCGATTTACTAAATGGAATGCATACTTTTTTTTACTTACACTACGTATCCATTCCTAATCTTCCACATACATGCTACATGTACCACCAATTTCCTCCCCCATAATTTGACGGCTTCTGTTTTAGGGGAGGAACAAAAAGTAATACATGAAATAACACACTGATGTTCACGTACTTCGTTAACGTAAGTTTCCTTTTATCTGTGGGTCTATTTTTTTAAGTCTATGTTCTTCCTTCTGAGGGTGATCTAGCTTCATGACAGTGAAAAGTAAAACGAGATAATTGTTTTGTAGGCTTTTGTCTTTATAATGCAAACATGAGTGGAATACGTAAAGACAATTTTGGACCAGTAATTTTGGATTTTTGTCAGCAATCTTGAACCTTGGTAGCTCAGAAGGTGATTAGATTAGGGGCTGAACTACCAAAATTCGATTACGTCCACGGACAGATTTCTTTCCCTTTGTTATTCTATCTGTCTAGGCTTTGGGGCCCATTCAGTCGCATATTAAGCAGGTACTGGGTTGGTATCGGTGGCAGCACTTGAGGCGCGACGTTTACCATGCACCTGTGTCTGCTATCGAACTTGAACACTGCTTGAATCAACACCGCCAACTTTCCATACGTATTCATAGCTCGATCATTAATTGAAAAGGGAGATAACATTTCCCTTATCCTTTACCTGTCAGAAATCTACATAGGATATACGCTTTGTGTTCGTTGCAGTATTGCAGTCACGGATTCATACACACACTCACCTCTGTCCTCACACTTTCAAATACTGGCTCACCCACTCGCTCGCTCTGTCACTAGCTGTCACTCGCTGTCTCACTCATTGATTCTCAGTCCTTCACTCGCTCCCTGACAAATTCCCTCTCTCACTCACCCGCTCCCTCACTCACACACTCCTTCAATCACCCACTCCCTCACCCACTCACTCACTCACTCACTCACTCACTCACTCACTCACTCGCTCACTCACTCACTCACTCACTCACTCACTCACTCACTCACCCACTCACTCACTCACCCACTCCCTCACCCACTCACTCACTCACTCACTCACTCACTCACTCACTCACTCACTCACTCACCCAATCTTTCAATCACCCATTCCCTCACTCACCCACTCACTCACTCACTCAACCACTCCCTCCCTCCCTCCCGCACCCACTCCCTCACTCACCTACTCCCTCCCTCAATCACTCCTTCCCTGGCCCACTCCCTCATCCGCTCACACACTCACCTTCAGTCACTCACTCACTCTCCTATCCTCTCATTCATCCACTCCCTCACTCACTCACTCACTCATCCACACCCTGTCGCTACTTGCCTCTCCCAGCAAAGACGCAAGAGTGCTTCATAGCAAGTACAGCCAATAAGCGTCGTTCATAGGGATTCGTCATCTTGTTACTGTGTTACGTTTTAGGACACGCGAACTGAACAGAACACTCTCAGACACTCGTGGCTTTCCTCGAACTGCAAGAGCCCCTTGCGTCAGTTATTTCCGTAATTCCATGGTTCCTTGTAGCATTACGGTGCAGACTATGAGATATAGTGCTATAGATATCAGTTATCTGCAGGATACGGCGCCTGGTGCAAACGCGATCTGAACGTCACACATTTGTTGACACAGAAATTACAGTTCAGAGAAAAGTTTAAAGAACAGAATATTTAGGCACAGCCATGTCTGAAATCATGCTTCCGTCATAATATTTTTAAATTCTAAGTCCTCATGGTGGTAAGGAAATTTCTCAACTCCGAAAAATTATGTCATTGAAACTGCTGAACACAGGCGAGACTCAGTTGGGCTTCTGATAAAATTGGCGAGCAACAGGGAACACCCCGGTGCTTCTGTATGGTAGAGCACAGCTCTGGATGGTCCAGGAGGTCTTTAAACATACTGTTAGAATACCGGTACTTCTATCCTGTACAGTTCTGTTGTTTGGTGCTGTGGAGAATAACTCTATTTGTTCCTGTGGGTGGTATCGACCATTCCATAATACACAATTTCACGGAACGAGGCCACATTATGTAATTTTTAAAATTTGTTTCAAACCAGGAATATAATTCTGCACAAAAAGGAGGTAAAAAGGTTTAAAATCTTTTATATTTAAGAGTTAGTAAGCAGATATTTACATATTTTATATTGTCCTCGCTACATGCTTGTGTAAAATAATAACATCCGAAATAGAATATATGAATAGAAGAAGATATATGAAGAAGAATATATGAAAAGAGTTTAACTTTGCTAAGATAGTGCTAATAATTTGCATATTCCTGACTTTAACGTATAAGAATATTCGGAAATGTCGATATATATATATATATATAATTTTATTTTACCCTACTTTGTGTACTGGAGCGTGCAGTACATTCTAATTAGCGTGCTTAAGTTTGTAGAAAAATATTGCTGTCGAAAATTAAGTTACATTTGAAAGTAAAAAACCTTAATTTGTTTCAATTTCTTTTTCATATAGTAGAGACAGAAGGGAGTGGGGTTTGCTCAGGCACTATTGTGTGTAGGACACGAATTGGGCGACCAGAAAATCGGTGTCTGACACCGGCGCAGGCACAAAATTTTCTCTTACAACGTCCGAATACCGGCTCTGGGCGTCACGCAGCCTTCTGTCCAGTAAGTGCTGGGTGTTCTTTCCTCGGTAGAACAGTGGCCGACTCACGAAGCTGAAACTTTACTTCCATATAGTGCTGAAGTATAAGAATGAATGGAGTTATATCCCCACGCCACAACTCCTCTATATTGCTTTTCCTAATTAATCAATTAATTAATCCGTTACAGCCCCCTGTGTGCTATTCACACCACACGCTGTATGAAGAAGAAACGGCATTTTGCCCACATTGTGCGTTCTTGTTGCGTGTATTTTATGCAATAAACATTTATTCTTTTGTGTATATCCGTAAGCAGTTGGTCTTTCTACTGGGAAAACACAGTTTTCTCTGTGAGACAGGAAGTTAATCTTGGTAGGCTAACAATTTCACAGCGTTTCAATAGAATTTTTTTGTCTTGAATCTATCCAATCCCCTGTCACTTGAATTTGTCCAATCAACTGTCACTTGAATCTGTCCAACCCACTTTCACTTCTAAGTATATTCTTCCTGCTACATTTACTTCCCGCTTCCCCAACCCCCCGTTGATTTAAACAAGACATCCTTTCACGGTGGCCTTGGCAAGAAATAAATTACTAACTCTCAAAAAACTGATTAAATTGCTACCTTAAGAATTAATTAAGTTACTGACATACCGGCTGTCAATAGACATTTTGGTAGAAATAAGCTCCCCACCACCAAGTTACAATGTTGCATTATAAGCAGCATTGAAATATGGCAGTGAAGTTTGGGGTTTAAATAAAAAAGAATGTAAACATTTAAAAACAGCACAAATGAGATTTCTGAGATCAGTTTTAGGACCGAAAAGGCCAGACCATCGAATGAATGTAACAATTCGAGAAAAGTTAAAAGTAGAACACACAGCAGGTGAAATTCGGAACTACCAAAAGAACTGGCTACAACACGCTAAAATGATGGAACATGCACGAATATTCAGCATGGCACTGGCATACCAACCAAAAGGCAAGGCGACACAGGCCGACCAAAAACAAGATGGACAGACCAACAGCATCTTCAATATTGAGTTTTCACAGGACAGGACCCAGGTGTCCTGCGTCTGTTTACGTTCATCTTGATGATGGTGATGATTATGGTAATGGGGATGGTGATGATGGTGATGATGATGATTATGGCGATGGTGATGGTGATGATGATTATTATGGTGATGATGTGATGGTGGTTATGATGATGGTGAGGATGATGATGATGATGATGGTGATGATGATGATTATGGTGATGGTGATGGTGATGATGATTATTATGGTGATGATGTGATGGTGGTTATGATGATGGTGAGGATGATGATGATGGTGATGATGATGATGGTGGTGATGATGACGATGATGATGATGATGATGATGACGACGACGACGACGACGACTAATATACCGGTTAAGTGATTCGGTGTCCGAGCGTAAATCGGAACCTGTTACCTCCCGATCAGGTGACTTACCGTTTGAGCCAGCTCACTGTCGCATTGAGCAGGTGCCTCCCGCACTTGCACCGGAAGACGGAAACAGGTCCGGTTTCCGAAACAGTGTGTTCTGTACGGTATGTGAGCCAACAGACAAGTCCAGAAAGGCGCCAGTACTGATTTAAATATATGCCATCGTCAGAACCGTGCAGAACTGTATTATAGAATTGACTTCTAATGTGGTATCACCTCAAATGTTGTGCGTTTGGAAAACGAACCTAACCAATTTAAAAGATATTACAATTCACATGTCTGTTTCCATATACGCTATCGCGGAGACTGGCATAGCGTAGGCGCTGTAGCAATTTGCAACGGGGTGGACGTTTCGGCGATCAAATTCTGGTAAGGGCGAGATTTTCCGTGCCCGTCCAGACAGGCCCAGAGGCTCATAAGTGTGTACCAGGTCTTTCCTGGGGGCAAAGCGGCCTGGGATGATGCTGACCACACTACATCCTTCTGGCGTCGAGGTTGCGAATTGGTGGAGCTATACCTCTACCTTCCCCTTGTGCCTACACAGGCACGCCTGGGGGGAAATCTTTACCATTATAGGCTATCTTATTAAGAGTAAAACTCGATGTAATTTTATGAATTTAAGGCTTGGGTCTGCAGCCGCTCGCATGCTAGGATTGTGGGTTCGTATCCGGTCCGAGGCACAGATGTCTGTCTGTTGTGAGTGTTCTGTTTTGGCAGGTAGAGTTCTGCGACGGGCTGATCACTCGTCCAGAGGAGTCCTCCCGAGTGTGATGTGTCTGAGTGTGATCGTGAAGCCTCGATAATGAGGAGGCCCTTGCCCACTAGGGGCTGTTGCGCCATGGAAAAAACAGAAAGAAATTATTAATTTTTCATGGGTCCACAGGGGCACCTGACTAGTAAATTAACTGAGGTAAAGGACTGGAATTGTTACAATTGTAAATTTTCGGTCTCGGTAATAACTATGCTAGCGGAAAGTAATGAGCAGAAACTATGGGTGAATGCAGGAAAAATCTCATGCGTGTGGGAACCGTCTGTTTCAGATTTATTGCGGGTCATATTATGACATATGAACACAATTTTATGCACGAGTGAATTTAAGCTGCGCTGTCACACTTCACCACCGCTACAACGATGGAACTGTAGGTTTTGCCGCTTTCGTTATTAAAACTTTCAAAATCACACATGTTTGGTTCTGTGCCCTTTCAGCCCGTCTACTCGTGTGTAAGAAGTGGCGAACCGCTGAAAGAATTTTCACGAAATTTGGTGTTTGGAGAGTTATGCTAAAATTTATTGACTTATACTTTTGTCTGTTTAAGTCCGACAACATTAATGGGCACTTTACTTCAACACGCACTGCGTTTCTAAGTGCGTCTCCAGGCTTGGTATGCAGCTGCGTACTAAGCGTGGAACAACAAATAAGTGGCATACCTACTGACGGTTGGTTTTAAACTTGGCATTAGGTGCTCCCTGAAGATTGTGTCTTGAACGCCGAAACGTGTCTAAGTGATATACGTAATATACGTGAACAATTGTGCATTTAGTTGGTCTAATAAATTGACTGCATCTTCTTTTGTACTGAGAACTGGACGCTCTTTAAAAACTTATATATATATATATATATATATATAAGGGTTTCAGCATAAGTTGGAACTTTTTTGAACACCTTTTGTTTTCTGTAGTAATATGTTGAACGGTTTACTTGCTATGTAATATTAAAAGTAACTCGTATTGAACTCCTTTCCCCAGTTCGGGGATGTTTGTTTCGAATGTATGCCTGAACACAGACTATACTGACTGAGATATTTTCTCCTGGTATTCCTATGTCCTTCCAGGAAGATTACAAGGCAATATGTCAGACGTGCCACGTTCTTTACTAATCACCACAACCTTACGAGTACGCCACACCCTATTGTAAATTACTGAAAATTTCTTCATAAAAACCAACCAATGCACTAGATATAATACAAATATAATGTACATCAAAGACCCTAAATATGTTTCGAAAGCAAGTTGTGATCCTTAGGTGCTTCATCACAAAGGAAGACAAGAATATCACATCAATTTACACGTTCAAAAGATCAAACTTTAAAAACCCGAAACATACAAAAGCCACAATCGTAGTTTAAAATAATACGATGTCAAAATGTTAAAATTGGTAGAACGCACCACTAAACACAAAATACTACGAAAGTGTCTTTGAAAACCACAAATAAACACTGGGGAAATATAATTAGCTGTCTTATAAACCCATTAAAAGTGGTAATAAAGTTTCAGGTAAAACAATTATGTATAGAAACAGTCAAGCAGCCAACAATGTGTTCCACCTCACTTTATTCAATCCAGAGATTAAACTACCGGTTTCGGTCCGTATGCAAGACCATTATCAGGTTTTCACTTCATAATTGATAACAAACTCTATATATCATATAAGTGGAGGCCTTCACTTTTACAAAGCAGGTTAAAAATATACATGAATGTATATTTAAAAGATATGAATAAAATAGGTTAAAAGTAATATAATTGATCCAATTATATTACTTTTATTTATGTACCAAGAAACAAAACACAATAACCACCTTACTGACAAACACACTTTTGTACACAATAAAATCTTCGAAACCATCATAGAAAAAAGTACATACACCGACTAACGTAGTGCTTCCTTATAAAATATTCACCCGTAACACAGCACCAGTGCAGTTGACCGTACACAAAAGGGGCGACCAAAATACAGTACCTCTCCAGCGATACACGCACGCAATAGGCAACAACATGCGCCTAAGAATCTGTGTGCCTGGCTGGATAGTAAAATTAACATCCAACATACCAGTGCTACAACAAGTTCAATCTATATTACACATCATTATTTACAGTTAAATATCTTCTTATTACTTCTAACAAGCCCTTATCATTTTACAGAACCGATATACATACAAAATAATCAACGTAGTATCGGATGTAATACAATACAAGATAAGAAGCTGGAATACATGGCACATAGCGTCATTCCGTGCTGCAGAACATACCAGCGGAAAACGCATGATACAGCCGATAGATGCAATTTAATACACAGCATAAAGTCACCACACGGTCACTAACTGCTCATGGTTCTAAGGCCATCAACTTCAGCATATCTAGTTATATTACTTTTAACCTATTTCATTCATATCTTTTAAATATACATTCATGTATATTTTTAACCTGCTTTGTAAAAGTGAAGGCCTCCACTTACATAATATATAGAGTTTGTTATCAATTATGAAGTGAAAACCTGATGATGTTCTTGCATACGGACCGAAACCGGTAGTTTAACCTCTGGATTGAACAAAGTGAGGTGAAATACATTGTTGGCCGTTTGACTGTTTTTATATATAATTGTTTAATATACGCCAACGGGGATGTCCAATATCAAAATTTCAGGTAAAATTAAGCGTGAAATACATTTCTTTTACTCGGTATTTATTTCTACATAGAATACTAGTTCGACCGATTGATTTATAATATATTTAATTATACATTAATATTGGCTTAATTTTAGTAAGGTGACTTATGTCTCTGAAGCAAACTGACATTTAAGCATTTGGGTTGTGCACCGCTGATGGCATCCAGTGGATTGGCCGGCCGTGCTCAACGCAGTGAAGCATCTAGTTCGGTTGGAACATTATATAAATCATTGTAATGTTGCGCGACATGCACATTGTGAACAGAATAATGCGTCTAGATGCTAGCGCCCAAACACGCATTCCGTTTGAAACAGTTGCGTAACACGAAGTGAGACAATAGAGTACTGTAACAAAGTATGCGACTTGTGCTCATGGAGGGTGTGACAATGAGGTAACATTAACCAGTGACCAAACAAACATACAAACACACCCATCACACCAGATAATATGGGCAGAGAGGCACAGACTTGTTGAACAATGGGTGGATGAGTACTGCATCTCCCAACTGACCAGCAGCAGTCCCGTCTGTCCACACTGGTATGCATTTGACACCAACTTCTACGCCGTTACTACAGGTCGGAGGGAAAATTTGACGTTAGGAAATGCTGAATGCTGAAAGCGATGCACCTGTTTGCCTTTGATAAATCTTCTGCATATCTCACGTATGTAATGTCAGAGACGGGCTTTGCGAGGGGGAAGGGGGGGGAGGAAAATTTGATATTCATCAGTCAGCTGCCTTGTGAATGAAGGGATTCAGTTATATAGTTGTATCCATTACAGTGCAGCACTATCAGCTAGGCTTATATGTGTCCTTTGCTTCAACGTTCAAACACTCTGCATTTTGCGTACGCAGTGTGTTGAGGTATTTCCTACACTTCTCAAAATAAGCAGCGATTACTTCTCTAAACGCATAAACCGGTTGTCTTTGTAATGCAGATACATGTTTTCTGTGAGGTAGTAATTAATGTTTAGGCGCATTCATAAAAGAACAGCAGAAAGCTTCTTCATGTCCGCCCGACTGCCTACCTGCTGGTCCAGACGTAGCAGAGCGTCTTCCACTGACAGATATTCCTGGAACATCGTATCTGGCATCTGTACTGAAATCTGCAGATACTTGTCGAGTTTGGTTAAAATCGGCCAGAAATAAACACTTTTCCTGAATATTTGCTTACACTTACGTTACCTCGCCATGGACGGCCTTAATAATTCAGAAAGAATGTGTCTTCACTGAGGTGCGCTCTGTTCTCTAATTGTGACGGGGTTTTATCTTAAACTTAAACTTAGGTCACAGAACAATATTAACCCTTTAAAGACGAAGCATATCTGTTTTATATTAGGACTCAGTGCGTACCGCGCTGTAAAAACTCTCCACCTCGGTTATAAAAACCAGTCTCTTAATGTTTTATAAGGCAAAAGTTGCTGTTTGTTCTGAGATCTGTACAAAACACATAAACGCAATGTGGGCACCACGTAGAATTTTTTAATATCAAACCTGGTGGTATGTAAAGTTACCGCTAGAGTTTAAAAGGTTAAACTTGGGCTGAAGGATCTAGTGCTTGATATGTGTATTGGTGTCTTGGCTCGGTATAGGATCTAGTGTCCAGCACTAGTTACCACGTTAATGAAACTTCGGGCTCCACAAAATGCGTCTGGGTGCTTCGTTATTTGGTATCTCTCTATATCTACTACCTCAATTTGAAAATGAATATATTTTTGGAGAAGTAATTAGGATTTTATACAAATTTTTGAACACAATGCCTGTTCTAACAATGTAAGGTCTGAAGGATATTCAACGATTAAAAACCACAAATGTAAATAAAAAAAAGTAGTTGGAAGTAGTGGGTTTGGAGGTTACGTCTCTGAAAATACGACTGCGTGTCATTAAGCATAGTTTTTACGACGTCACAATTCTCTAGTATTTCCCACCTTTTACGCCAACCGCCCCAGAATTCACCCCTTCTTCTACCATTACTACCCTCTTTTGGTTGCTTTGCCAAGCCTCCGGATTCACGGCTTGGAGTCTATATATTTGGTATAGTGTGGTATGAAATAATAGCTGCTACAAATCACAAAGCAAAAAAATAATCACAATAGTAATTATTATGCTTGGAAGTTATTCTCTGGAGAAGGGTATAGTTTATTACCTTGCAGGCTCCAGTGTAACAGATCATTATTCCCTCTCTCTTACTTTGCTGGTTTCTCTCTCTTTTCCTCTCATACAGCGTCCCTTAGTACCTTCCATAATTCACGTACATTCAGATTCAAAACCGCGCAGACACGACATTATTATACAGCTGTAGCTGTGTAAGATGTATATGTGTACGGCTGTAGGAAAGGCCTTTGCGGTGTTCCTCTTTTTAGCTACGAAAAAAGTGTAGTTAATAATTATCAAAATTAATAATGCAGTAATTTGTACACAATAAATTACGTTTAAAGATATATATGTATTAGCCTTTTAGAGACGAGGTTTTAATTGTGTTCTACTAGGAACTGGGAATTTCTCGGTCAGTGTAATGACAACAGCGTACATTCCCTCAAGCTTTCACATTCTGATTTATATTACCGACGTGACCGGTTCGAATTTCAACCGAGATACCGAATATTCTGAAAGAATTTCAGTGTTATTACTCAGTACCTCCAGGCAAATACGAAGACAGTATCATTAATTACGCCACGACAACTTCCTTCCACGTCTTACCATCTTACTGTGATTCAATCTTGCAACACTATGTGATGTCAAGTTAAATAAACTACATGTAGGCTTCAATTAAACACATTGCGGCTCGATTGCTGACTGGACGGCAGGGAATCAGAGTTTGATTCCGTATACAGCAAACATTTTCTTTCCTGCACATTGTGAAGAGCGACCCTGGGGGCCCACCAATCCTCCTATTCCATGGGTAAAAGGTTCTCTTCTAGGGATTAAGAGAACCAGCGCGTGAAGTTGATTATTTATCTCCATCTAGTGCCGAGCTTAAGAAAGCATGGAGCTGTGTCTCTGCTTTCCCATATGTCTTCATGTCGTGCTGCTTAATTAGCAGGGACAAATTTACCTTACCTTTTACAGAATTTACCAATTTATTCTAGGGTACAGACGAATCCGAACTGCTGTCATGCTGAGGAACTTACTGATAATAACTGAAAGACTGATTGACTGACTGACTGACTGACTGACTGACTAACTAAGTTACTTACTTACTTAATTACTTACTTACTTAATTACTTACTTACTTACTTACTTACTTACTTACTTACTTACTCCATGGAACAGAATCCTTCCTGAGAAGCCAACACGTCTTCTTTTAGTAAAAAAATCCCCCGCATTTAATGGAACCCGGAAGTGTATTACCGCATTCATAAGAGCCTGTCACCTATCCCTATTCTAAGCCAGGGCCGTCCAGTCAATGCCTCCCCATCCCATTCCTTGGAGATCAATGTTAATATTATCCTCCCATCTACGCTTAGGTCTTACAAGTGGTCTCTTTCCATCAGGTCTTCTCACCAAAACCCTGTGTGCACCTCTCCTATCCCCCGTACGTGCCACGTGCCCCGCCCATCATATTCGTCTTTATTTGATCACCCAAACGTACCTTGGAGAGGAGCACACAGTATAAAGCCTGTCGTCATGTAGTCTCCACTCCTGTTACTGGCAAGTGTGTCGAATATATTCAGAAGTTGGGCAAACTGAAGAGGGTATACATCAATACCATTTTAAAATCATAATAAAGTGACATCGTGAAATATTCACTATGTTTATGCACCTGATTTTTTTTTTAATTTAATGAATGTATTTAATGTATTTAATGAATATTTCCACTTGATACAAAGGTAAAATAATGTGTATTCTATTTTGATCACACTTTTTTCAGTATCATATTTCCGCACGTACTGATTCAGACACGTACGTACATCGTAATAATCTCAAAAGTCATCCTGCCTTCCTGTTGATTTTTAGAGGAAAGTAGGCCAAATATGACCCCCTTGGTGATACAGCAATATCTTACTCGAAATTGTGATAGTACTGGGAACTTTTATTCTCAAGCTGGAATGACAAAAGATCCCTTATGGTCTGCTTTAAACAGATCAAAATAAACCTCTGATGGAAATTGCATTTCAGAATATGTAAACGCTCCAGATAACCAGAAAAGCCCAGGGTGATGTCCAACACCCATTATAAAAGGAAAGTATTTCCCTGCACATTCATAAATGCTCTCTTACGTACACGTATATTTTTTGTCGGGAACAATATTTATGGCACCTTAAGGCACTAGAAATTGGGTCATTTAAAAGTTATCCAAGTCTAACTGACGGAAAAACTTTGTAAATCTTGTTCAGTGTTAGGAATAAATAAAACTATGTTCGTTGTTCGCTGTTATTCAAATGGATCAGGTAATGAGTCTGATGCAGTTACGTGTGACAGATGGTGTTATATGTTGATTTTTGTATTGGAATATAATATTAAGTTTTTCGATGTTAATTTAATGGTGGTTACATATACACACATACGATTGGAAAACTGTGCAATTTATAGACACATGTATATGGCATTTAGTGTTGTAGTTCATAGCTTTATCCTATTAGCGTCCACATTACAGTTATTTCCAGTGATGGAGACCCAGCGATGTAGCCATTTTCGTTTGAAAACTTCATCATTTAAACGTAGTTTTCCATTTGCTTTGATGCACAATTTGTGCTTTGTTACACAGTCACTGGGCTGAACATATGGCCAGAATATTAGCTTGAAATGTTACTAAAATGCAATGAAAATTTAATTGTGGTTTATTCGGCACTGGTTGTTGTGATTGAAACCAAAATTTTTAAACAAAATTGCAAACTAAACACATCATCATCGTCGTCATTTCGTCCTCCTCCTCCACCTAATAATAATAATAATAATAATAATAATAATAATCTTTTCGCAGTCCTTCCCTCTTCTACCTACTTGTTCACAGTAAGTGTAGAGGGTTTTTATTTTCACTTGATCACACTCAGTCACACACCACAGTAAGTACGACTCCTCTGGACGAGGGATCGGCCTCTCGCAGAGACCTCTACCTGACAACACATCACTATAAAATAGACATAGTCCATGTCCGCGGTGGAATTCGAACCCACGACCCCAGCAAACCCTCGGCCGCAGACCCACGCCTTAGACCGCGCGGCCACTGGGATCGGCAATAATAATAATAGTAATAATAATAATAATAATAATAATAATAATAATATAATTGCGTAAGAGTGGTTATAAAAAGAGCCCGAACTATTAAATTGCAACACGCAGAATTCTGATCTACAATAGTTCGTAGCATTTTGCAGCACTCATCAGGTAGAATGTTTGTTTTTTAAAAATTTGATGTTCCACAACTTGCATGAATTTGTATAATACACACAAACTGTCACTGCTGCTGCACTTTTCGGCCAAAGAATTTATCATTTTCAGGGAGCCAGAAACTTTATAGACGTACACAACATGTACTGCAAGTAGTCATACGTAAGTGGTACAAATGTACATATTGGTGTCTGTCTAATATAAAAAATATTAATATTGTGATATTATTATCTAATTAGATATATTATTAAAAGTGTATTAAAATTATAATAGAAATAATACAATTTTAACATTACATCTAATTAGAGATTTATATCACAATATTAACATTTTCCAATATGGACATCTGTACCGTTTACATATGGCTGCTTGCAACACATGCTGTCTACATCTATGAAGTTTGTAGCTGCCTGAAGATATTCATAGTTTGTGGCGGAAACATGTAGGAGCAGTGAATAGTAAATACTGTGCGACGAATTTTAAATGAATATTTTGTGTAAAATTTCATTATTGTCGTTATATAACACAACCTTCTGTAAAATATGCCATGTTTGAAGAGTTCATTTCAACAATATAAATTTATCAACACCAACACACCAGTTCCCGTTCTTCAGTCTGGATACAGTTTCCTTTCCTGTCACCACCACAGTACATGTATATAGAGGATCCATCCAAGAATGTCAGACTGAAAAGAAAGTGAAGTGCAAACGTATTTAAACGTGTGGCAATTTGGATCAAAAGAGTTACCCCGAAACGTTATAAAACACTTGCACATTATTCTGATAGTCATGGTTACCAACAAATTAACAAGACAATTTTGTGACATATTTGTGTGGTCTCTTTTAGGTTCGCGACAGGAAACAAAAAAATTCCCTTGGGAAGCTACGGTTTCATTTGTATTAGGAGGTGGTATAACCAGAAGACTGCCATGGACCAAACACGAAATTCTGTAATGAGAGTTCAGAAAGATAGTGTGCCTACAGTTTTGTGTTTCAGCACTTTTAGGCGCGTTCGTAAAATTCCGAGAAGTGAAAATTAGCTTCGTCATGTCTGTTTGTCCATCTGTCTCTCCGCATGGAACTCGTGGCTCTCCCCAGACGGATTTTCATGAAATTTGATATTTGAAGATTTTTCGAAAATTTGTCGAGAAAATTCAAGTCTGATTAAAATCCGACAATTATAACGGGTACTGTACTTGAAGACCTTTGCAAATTTATGATAATATCCCGCAGAATTCTTGTTGGAATGAGAAATATTTCAGACAAAATTTGTAGTGAAAATCAAAACAAATATTTTGTGTTCAGTAAACATTTCCCCAAAAATCTTGCCTTTTATGAAACAATGTATGAAAGTACGGTACAGCCAGACAAGCCACAGATGAAAATATAATACGACGCATGCGCTTTGCATGCTGGATGACTACGGCTGCAGCACACACTTGTAATATTTGATGCTTTTCAGCTTGAAAAATTTTTACGCCACGAGCCACAATGTAACGCTATACGCACGTTTCCTGTATTTCTCCTGTCTCTTTAGACTACACTAACACATTTGTATAACTTTCACTCTTTCCTGCTTCTGGATTCTGTAAATTTCATGCAGGATTAATTCGATTTGCGGGCCCCTTTAATTTGCCAGTAGGAGGAATTTTGTTAGACACAAAAAATTTTTTTCTTCTATTTATGTTTAGCCGCATTTTGTTGGTTGTGGGAGAGAGATAAAGGCTTGCAGCCCCTTAGTTAATTACCCTCAGTTTTAACATCACGTAAAACAGGTCCGAGTTCCCTAGCAGAGGGCCTGCCGTTATTACATTAAGACCCTTGGCAGCATTCGCTTGCAGCACAAACCAAAATGAAATTTCAGAAAGGATGTGAAGACTAATATGCCCATAATTAAGTTCCTTTTAGGTGTACTTTTAAATGTCTTATACTGAAATTGCATTTCCGTTCCTTTGTAATGTCCGTTGCAAGATTTTCCACAAGAAGGGTTGTAATGTCTTTAGAATGATGAAAGATATACGATACGTGTGGCAGAGGGATTTCTACGTCCAAAGTTTATCCCACAAAACAACTAGCGTGACAGATAGAAGCCCTCCACCCTATCCGACTACAAAGAGTTACTCACAGTTAGTGTATGAATAATATATATTTTCATCTGTTAGTACGAAGACTAGAAAGGAACTGGAAATAAACATTTATAGCGGGGTCAAGCGGAGTACAGACAAAGTCGTCCGTTACTTAGCTTTCACATTGAAATGAGTAAAACTTGTATGTAACAAGATATTTGAAAGGAAATATTGTAATGGACATCGGAGACTTCCTGAAATTAACCCTTTAAAGACGAAAAGTGTGTGTTTTATGTAAGGACTCAGAGCGTACCGTGCAGTAAACACCCCTCTTCTCTGTTATAAAAACAGTCTTTTAATGTTGTATAAGACAAAAGTCGCTGTTTGTTCTGAGATCTATCCAAACACATAAACGTAATGTGAGCGGCATGTAGAATTTTTTAATTTTAAAACTGGTGGTGCGTGAAGTTACCGCTAGGCTTTAAAATGTTAAAGTGTGTTTAATCAGTGGAGTCCTTGTCCGACTAACCTCCGTAGAATATTCGCCTCTTTCAAGTGCCGAAATTTAGAATGAGTGGATGTATACGTCCACTCCCCCATACTCCTTAATTGTTTGAACAGGGAAAAATTTACCTTTAATTTACAATATGAACACCACGACTATAATGAAGATAGTTATAAATAATAGGCAATTTTAATATTAAACTGTACTGGGATATGACGCCGTGTCGATTAGTAAATAGCTATTAAAGTCTTGGAAAATCTTACTGTTCTTATTTTCAAGAAGTTCAAAAGACGTAAGCAACTTGGAATAGGCAATTTCTGTCCAATTGGTGAAAGGACAAGGCATGGTGGCTAGGATACGGTTAAACACCCAAAATAATGCGTTCAGAAGAATCGCATGAAAGGAGTGGTAAAAAATGCGGGAGACAGCAAGGACGGACATAAAGATATGAAAGGGGTAACGGGAAGGAGAGCTAAGTGATGGAACTTATGTGCAGAAGGCTGATCAGAGACGGTAGATAGCAAGGATGGCAGGGTGGTCAAGAATTGGAGTAAGACTTGAGAAAGATGGGAAGGAGGTGTAGGCAGGAAATGGGCAAGGGAACGCTAGAAGAAAGCTATTTTTCCTGTCTTTTCTGACGGATGATACGGAAATAAACGTTAGGTTATTATTTAGACCCGGTTAATAAATATGAGATATGTAATGGGGAGAGAATGCTTCCTCCGATTTCCTTCCCTCTATCATTCTTCCGCTATCGCTAATGTCACGTAGGCCTATTCGTACAGCAGCCATGAAACATGAGTACACTCAGGGGCTGATACAGGAAACTTGGAGGAAGTCATTGGGACTTTTGCTATTTAGGAACTTGGGTGGGATTTGAGGTTTTTATTTAGGATAAACTTGTATTATGGTCTTTTGGGTGGTGACGCCATGTGTTTTTGTAGATTAACCTTTTAAAGCCTAGCGGTAACTTTACGTACCACCAGGTTTGACATTAAAAAATTCTACGTGGTGCCCACATTGCGTTTATGTGTTTTGTACGGATCTCAGAACAAACAGTAACTTTTGCCTTATAAAACATTAAGAGACTGGTTTGTATAACCGAAGTGGAGAGTGTTTACAGCGCGGTACGCACTGAGTCCTTATATAAAACAGATACGTTTCGTCTTTAAAGGGTTAATGTCAATTTTTCGGATGATCCTGCTGATTCGATATTTAGGTTGTATGTGCCTATCAGTCCAACTGCATGATGTTTTATTCCAGAAGACCGTGGTCTTAGTTTAGAAATCTAGCAGACCAGATTAACCTTAGAAACCAAAGTCTGAATTTAGTCTGCAGTTTTCGTGGTTTTCTTCATCTTGTCACAAGAGTGAAGTGACTGCTTCCAGAAATAAGCCATCATGGCTTTCTTTATCCCCGTCACTGTTGCTATTTTACAAAAAGCCATGCAGTGTGATAGAAATGTACCGACGCTTTGAAGACGCATGCTAACGCCATCTTCAGAAGAGAAAATGAAGAATCTGTTATACCCTGAAATAAAGGCAGAAAGTCTCGCAGAAACGTCTAAAAACTTCTATCAGCCTACTCGATATCATAATTATAAAAAGGCAATGTTCATCTTCATGTCTATTTTGACGCTAACACAGTTGATAACAGCATTATTTGAAAACCAGCGAGTTGCTCAGCCTGTAGAGACCATTGTGTGTAGAGCTGAAGCATGTCAGGTGTTGTCCAAGGTGTTCTGATAGGTCAACAGAGATGTGTGTTTCAAAAATACTGTCCACGACTGTCCGATGCTGACTACGCTAAATAGTGAGGCTGGCCGCCATGGAGTCTAGCAGACAGGAAGTTGCGTGACTCGAACACGCATAACAGCATTTCTTCACCGAGGTACTTGGCGGAAATTTAGTTTCCGTTTCGCGCGCTCCTTGTTTGGCTGGTCCAGAGATTCGCTTAGATATCCTGCCACGATGCGTCGCCTTGTGCGCAGACGCAGTGCCATTTTTTCTGTAATTTTCTCAACTAATTATCAAGAAGTGAACATTCCCAGGTGTGAAGCGCAGTAAGGGGCCTGGCAATTAAATTGAGAATTAGGGCCTAAATTTTTTTTTTTGCTTGGTTCCATGAGGGTGTATTTGAGGGGTGTTTGTATTCCGTGTTGTGGACAGCACTTCTGCTTTCGTACTCGAGAATATCCGGGTTGAAATCTTGACCTGATGATTGGCTGTCTTCAGCCAGGTTTACTCCGGTTTGACCGAGTTTCTCCTGAGGGGTGTCGAAACGTACGTCTTATTAAACCATCACCGCTTCCTTCCATATCCAGTTCAATTCTTTATTCAATTTACCAGCTCCTTTAAAACATTTCCAAATCACGGTGCAACTGACAGTCCGTCTGTTCGTCTTTGTGTCGAGCCATCTCCCACCCCCCCCCACCCACGGCCCCCTCTCCCCCAGAACGGAGGGCTCATGACTGGATGCGTGTTGTGAATCTCATCATTGCAGTTGTAGTCGCATTGACGCGCGGTTTCTGACGCTTCAGTTTATGTAAACAACATTTATAAATTCATTCGCTACCTCTCAGTAAACACACTGCTGTAACATTACAAAGGTCAGTTTAATGATTGTTTATAATGCGCATCAAAACACATAGTGGCACTCTTTAGGTACAATGCAATCACTCGAACTCTTGACAATGGGGGCAGCATATATATATATATATATATATTCGAAGTTTTGGAACAATCCTGTCAGAGTACAGGTTGGCATAACCCACAACGCCACAGACTTGAGAAGCTCAAATTTAATCTTATATTTTTTTATGTTTGTTTCAGAGAGAGCATCGTGTTTGAGACAGCTCGTACTTTAAATTAGGGAAGTACACTGCATTACTGATTTTAACATTTAAAAGGGTGAAATACGAGTATTAACCAACAGCTGCAATGTAGGCTTTATTCCTGCACAAAATGTTGAAGTTACAAGGTTATATTGTTGCCTTTGCATCCCTAAATACGATAATCTGCTAAAGCCCACATCTCCGTTCTATTGTTTAGCGGATATCCCGGTTGTACTGAGAAGTACTGAACCACATAACTGGCAGCCACATGGTGGAAATATTGTCCACAGTAAATGGAGGCTTCCGTGATCAGCAGATGATATAGTTAATTAAATGCTTCTGGGTACCTTCATGTCTGCCAGAGCACTGAAAGTATAAAGCTCTGAATTTTGAACTTCACCTGAACAATTTGTAAGAACTGAATTATTATCACACAAAAGAAATGCTACCTCCCCGATACAAACCACTTATTTAAAAGTGGTTTAAGAATGAAATTGCTGTTTATTTTAAGAATTAGGGGAATCATGTAAATGCAGTGTTTTAAGTGTCAAATTAATTTTCACGTTTAGTAAACACTGTAGTATCAGCGCTACCACTGGAAACGATTTTTTGATTTCCTATCCCGTTGCGTTCATACAGTAATGTTTCCAATTATTATACAGGCAAACACAGCTTGTTAGTTGTGTTTACCTGCATAATAATTGGAAACAGTATTAACACTGGAAACACTTCATGAAAAGCAGCTGCGATGAAGTGAAATATGCCAGTGTCAGGTATTAATAGGTGTTATACGTATTTGTGTGGAGGTTATATTAATTTACTATAAATTTTAATTTTCATCGGATATGGATATGAGAAACGTTTCCTCCACATGTGTGAATACTTCATAGACTGGCAATTTTTTTGCCATAAATAAGTCATTTTTCATCACTTTTTCGTCTTCTTAAATTAGTTATATATGTATATATCCTACATGCTTATGAACGAAGCTGAACTTGGTAGCTACTAGGCTATAGGTTGGACGATCCTGGGTTCGAATCCCGGCAGGGGCAACTTTCAGACCGCCTCTGGGGTCCACCTAGGTTCTTATTCAGTGGGTGCCCGGGTGCTTTTACAAAGGGGGTAAAATGGCTGGGGCCTAAGGCTGACCACTCATTTCCCTTTAGCGCCCCGGTTAAGAATGAGTGAAGGCGTATGGAACTAAACATTCGCTCCACCTTTCTGCCTTCATCGTGTGTTCTTATTTGCTTTTGAACCTCTTCCATCAACTCTTGCCCAAGACTTGGTCTTCCCTTGCTCCCGAATCTATAATTTTTCTGCGGCCAACTGCTGTATAAAGCACTGTTATTTTTGTATTCTGCTTCTCACTGTCTTCTGACTTATATTCGGGAGGTGCCGGGTTCCATTCTCTGCCCTGACACCAACTATCCTGAGTTGTTTCTTGCTTTTCTGTAATTCCTCTTGACAAATTCCGAAATGTTTCCTTAACTTGTCATGATCGCTTGCTTTTACGCAGTTTTAAATTAATTACAGGATACTTTGTCAAAGAAATGATCAGTCACAACCAACTTCCTCTTAATTTGAATTTACTTCAGAGCTACCAGGTTTCGGCTTTTATGAAGTCATCATCAGGCTGTTCGTATCTAAGAACTTTTTTATACTTCTTATCTATTTAACGCCATTTCATCCTTATATCATATTCTACCTTCTTATACAATGATTTTTATATTGTATAAAAGATGTTCACACTTTTAAAGGAGCAGGCCTTCCCCTCTGATTATGTGGAGCACATTTTATTCTCAGATACAAAGAGCCTGAAGATGGCTTCATAAAAGCCGAAACCTGGTAGCTCTGAAATAAATTCAAATTAATAGGAAGTTGGTTGTGACTGACCATTTCTTTGAGAAAGTATCCTATATTAAAACGCCGACTGGGATGAAGAGCATGAAGTTTGAATTCATTGTTTACTATAGTTCAATCATCCAACACTATAAAGTCGAAAACACTGACTGACACATTTATCTGCATTCCTTATACTTCTTCTTGTATAATTTCTCTTTCACTGTAGTAACGCCTATCTTCAATTACATTAAGAAATTTCTCTCCCCCATTATGTCTGTTTAAATACATTAAAATGTTATTTTATACACATTTTTTTCAAAATCAATATTTTCTCTTTCAATATTTTAACTTATTAAGAGAGAAGTAAGCTTACAATAATTTAAGGTAACTGACTTTTAACTTCTTCTCAGTAACATTTCACAGGATTAATTACGCACTTGGTATTTGTAACGTGCATACTTTATTACGTCTTTGCTTTAGAGATGTTTCACTGGAGCCAATTTTCTAACCACAGCAGTGTCGCTGAGACACAGCTTGGTGGTAAAGGTCACAAGAGCATTAGTAATGGCGGCTGAGGTCTTGAACGACCTTAATTAGTATGAAGGCAGTTAGCACTATTGCGGCGGTACGGATGTAACACATTTGTATAATTACAGGCTAGTGCATCTAACATAAGTCAGGCGCTTTCTCCTTGTTATATAGCAAACAGTTGCACTTCAAAGGGAAACGGGATCAAATTTTACGTACATACACGAAGCTTACATTTCCGCTTCACCAATCTGTGAAGCAAGTTGCGGTTAGTTTCCTTAACTCATTCACATGCGCGTCTCTGAATGACGGTCTGCTGATAAGCTTTGTAACATTTCTGGGTGTTATCAATTAGAAATACGGTGTTTCAGCCGAAATTTCTGTGTAGTTGGCGGTGTTACACTGAGATCCACCAATTACATATCAGCAACGTGAATGAACTGACTACGTGTTCTGGTATTCAGTTCTGTACTCCATAGCACAATTTCACTTCCTGTGTTATATTGGCATGAAATTTCTCGCTCCAGGAAAACATGTCGAAAAGGAATTTTCAGGAACCGAGAGTTGAGAAGTAACGTGTCTCTGGAAAAATTATGCAATGAGATATTTCTCAATGCGCAAAATGTACCAAATCTTTAAAGTTATCAAATAAATTTTAATGATGGAGTAGCTTCTTTATGATTCAGGGAATAGAGACACAAAAGCAGGAAAAATTTTTATTAGAAAATCTGGTCGGTCGTTAGCATAAATAGGAGGATGGTGTTAAATGGATCTAAAAAATGTTGCCAGTTTTGCCTTTCTACCCTTGCGCTAGTTGTGGGATTATATTTCGCACTGGGTAGTACCCCAGCCTGATTTAACTACACTTTAATAGACTGCATATAACATTCTCTTGAACTCACTGGAGAAGTTTGGAAGTTCCACTTAGGTAAATCCTGGAACTGCAAGAGTTCTGTCTGAATTCCATGCCTGTACACAGTTTCCTTACATAACAGCTAAAGACATGATCCACTCTACACCTTCTTGCTTCAGTTAAGCCGACATTGCTATCACGAGATACAACCAGCACTTACCTAATTATATTCCGGTGTCGCGACGTTGCGTCTTCACGGATGCAGTGTATCTGTCTGACGCAGCGTTCGTTACATAGGTAGACGCCGTTATCGTTAAGGAGAAACTAATGCCCCCTGTTCGCAAGTCAATGTTGCAAACCTCTGTAACATGTGGCGTCTTTTCCGTGTCTCTCACATTATCTGAGCGAGACCGGTTGTTTAACCAGTGAGCAATTTATTTTTAGTTATTTGACAAAGGATGGTCATCAAGCATGTAAGTTCGGAGAGAAACGAACGCCATAACTAACACCCCTTCTTTCTTTCTTTCTTTCTTTCTTTCTTTCTTTCTTTCTTTCTTTCTTTCTTTCTTTCTTTCTTTCTTAGTCTCAGCTCGGTCTACCTACTCATTATAAGTGCAGAACGTCACTGTTGCACCCGATCACACTCAGAGACACACACATACACACACACTCGGTAGGACTCCTCTGGACGAGGAATCGGCCCTTCGAAAAAAGCTTTACCTGACAAAACACAACACTTGTAAGAAACAGGTGTCCATGCCTCCGGCGAGATTCGAACCTGCAATCCGAGCACGCGAGCGGCGGCAGACCTATGCCTTAGGCTGCGCGGCCACCGAGATCGACAATTAAAATCTTTTTTGGTGATATTACGAAAGACATCGATTTAGTGGGGCTTTCGTAAATATGATGATGAAGTTTTTGGATTCATAGAAGTTGACTAAGATTGAGTAACTCTATGACTGTCAGCTTCTCAAGAACAACTCAGCTCTGTGGAGTAGTTAGTTACTTTTCTTATAAGCGTAATCAATAATTAGCCACTCAGTCACAGTGATAAGTAGGTACGTGTACCAACTGCTTCAAATTCAGTGAATACGGTTATTCAAAGGGTGTCTCTACGTGTTACATCTAATTCCCGTAATAAAGAGCAAGTATTTCCCTAAAGAACATTAAGGCATTTGCCTTTATTATAGAAATTGAATGTGTTCTCTCTGAGGTAAATTTGCAGGTTACCCCATGACATGCCAATGCAGTCACAGTTGGGAGGAAAATTTATAGCTCCGACCTATTTGCAACCTTATCGCTAGAAGAGGAGGGTGGTCAGCACTAATCCCCGGCGGCTTTACCCCCAGGAAAGACCCGGTGCCCATTGTACAGTAGCCTGGGTACGCCTAGGGGCAGGTCTGGACCGCACGGAAAAACTCGCTGTCTACTGACCTTCCACTCCGTAGCGAGTCGTTATATCGGCTGTGCTATCCCGGCCGTCTTCTGTATGAGGAGGGAACTGAATTTTCCTATGTAATTAGGTGACTTTGAGGTTTCAGAGTTTTAATAACGCGTATTAGAGATTTTGTCAAAGGTGGCAGTCCAGTTTCATATAGTTTAATATTTGGGGCTGATATAAGGGGCATAATTCTTTGTAAAAATTTACGGTATGAGGAGTCGTAGAAAATTACTCCCACTGTTACTCCTGGGTGTATTATACACGTATTCTTCCCGGCAGCTGGTATCATCATAAAATTTTAATTACAGACAAAGTACATTGGAATTTTGCTGCAGCTATCTTACCAGTGAATTCTAATTTCTCTTCAGGTCCCTTAATTACGCTACCTGTGCTGAAATTTTATATGCAAAATATAAATCTGTGTAAAAAAGCCATCATTCTATGTTCTGATGCTGTGTAAACGGTAAATACAACTTGTATTAAAATTGTGACAGATTTTATAATTCTACAAAGAATCAACGAATTAAGAAAATATCGTGTCGCTTGGTGTGATTGCATTAAAATTTCAAAAGATTAAACCAACAAACATGCAGAAGTGAATTCTTCAAATTATTGAAGTAACTAATGACTTTGTTAAACTTAAAAATATAATTTTGACACAGGCGTCTCGTTTTGATTGTAGAAGTAAAACTTTCTGGAAACGTTTTCCGTTTCCGATTATAGAGAATGACTTTATGTAATGGATCCCACTGACCACGTTTCTGTTTTGACCTTGTAGGAAGAAAAGGGCCAGATTCAGAAGCTTTGTGTGCCAGAAGATGGCTAATGTGCAATATATTATCGTTTCAGTAATTGTCCTTCATGCCTACCAAACTGGTGACGGCTTCAGCTAAACCAGCGATAAGAAACAGACAGCTTGCGTATGTTCGAGTTCCCCCATCCACAGAGACCTGATGATTTTACTCTTTACGGCCTTCAGTCTGTTGTACAATCCACTGTAGTTTCTATGTAGCTGTCGGTGACATATTAATGCAGGTTATTATTGTCTGTAATGTTCTGTTCATACTCTTAACAATGGGTATCCACGTAATGCTGGGACGAGAAAAAACGGATATGCAAATCACATTCAAAGAGGCGCGGGAAAGGCGACCAACGATAAAGATATTAAAATTCAAGACGCTAATTGACAAACAGTAAGAGTGGAACGTACAAAGTGTCGTGCAGTGACAGCCAGAAATGTATGTTATTTTCTGAAGTGTAAGAAATTTAAAACCGGGTTCAAGGGACAAACTAATATTACAAAGACAGTGAAAAACAAAAGAATTCTAAGAAAATCTAGATTCGGGTTGTGATACGGAAAGTTTATACAATATGCCAACAAGCATATTATGGAACACATGTAAACCTACGTAGGTTTATATTCAGAAATTGGGGAAATGTTTAAAAAAGTATTGTATCGATCAATTTGCGAGAAATACATGTTCTTGGATGATATAGAGACATGGAGAAATTACTCACGCCTAAAGCTTCTAACTAGTGCTCGGAACGTGTCCTGTCAAATAGAGGTCGGGACACAGGCTGCCGTGTCTGGGATAGCTCGTGACTTTCCGCTCCCCTTCTGTACAAATCCCCATATATCATATTAAATTACATTAACACTGCTTTCTTCTGCATCTTTTGCCTTTCAGTATTGTTTATCCAGTCATCCAACGCTATATAAGGCTGAGTTACTGACAGAATTTTTACTGCTATGATGTGGTATTTTTTACATGCCTTAATTTGGCATGTGTTACGTGATATTTGTATTAAGGTTATGCATTTATGTGATGTGTTGATTAATGTGATGTTACGTGTGTATGAATGTGATGTCTATTTACGTACGTAACAGAGAGATCTGTGTAATGTAGATGTTCACGTATTGCTGTTGCAGATCTCCCAGTCCAACGCCTGGACGGTCGCACTACAAGACGTTCAGCGGAACCTCACCGGATTTTACAAATGCGAGGTGTCTGCGGACGCCCCCTTCTTCCACACCGAGATAAAGTCTGGTCTTATGATAGTCGTAGGTAAGGCATGTTCTCTAGGAAGAGGCACCAAATATACATTCTCTGTAGTACGCTTGTTGGCCTTATATTTTCAGGTACCACCTGATCTCCAGGTATGTTTCTTGGTCTCATTATAGTTTTGGCACAACTGATCTCCTGGAAGGAGACACTTACATTAATCCACTTTGGTATGCGTGTTGGTCTTATTATGGTTTAGTACGACCTGATCTATGGAAGGAGAGAGATATATCCACTTTGGTATGCCTCTTGGTCTCGTTATGGTTTTTGCACGACTGATCTCATGGAAGGAGACACTTAGATACATCCACTTTGATATGCTGATTGGTCTCGTTATGGTTTTGGCGCGACTGATCTGGAGGGAGACACTTAGATACATCCACTTTTGTATGCTTGTTGGTCTTATTATGGTTTTGGTACGACCTTACCTCCTGGAAGGAGACAGATACGTCCACTTTGATATGCTTCTTGGTCTCATTATGGTTTTGGCACGAGTGATCTCCTGGAAGGAGACACTTAGGTAAATCCACTTTGGTATGATTCTTGGTCTCCTTATGGTTTTGGTACGACCTGACTTCCAGGGACAGACACTTAGATACATTCATTGTGGCGTGCTTGTTGGTCTCATAATGGTTTTAGGTACGACCTGATCTTCAGCACGCGAGCGCTTAGATACTGCTGCTGCGGTATGCTTGTTGTTCTCATGATGGGCTTAGGTAGGACCTGATCCGATAAGTGGGAATTTAGACGTAGCCTGAGCCATTTACGGAATGCTTATTGTTTATTACTTTTTGGTTATTTTATCCTTATACAGAAACATGTATTGAGAACAGAATGCCGAGGAAATATGTGAACTTAAGTGAGAAGAATTGAGAAGAAAACAGACAAAATTATTTACTGAATAGCTCCGTATTTTTACCGCTCACAGTTTTAAAACAATTAAATCAAAAGGCATGGAATAGGCGAATGTAAGATGGAAATTTTCTTGAATTTTCAAATGCTTATAGAAATATTCCTAGGTGCATCTACGTAATAAAGAAGTTATGAAAACTGTCGTAATATTTAAAGTAATATTATTTCTAGGAACGTATTTACATTTCAGTCCCCAAGTCTGAATGAAAAGGACGACTTAAGAAACCTGTGCATAGCATTAAGTATGGCACTGGAATAGCGTGGAGGAAGTAAACTCAAATAAGATTGAAAATGATTACCGGTTTTCTGCTGTGTCTTAGAAATCCACAACAAATTTCCATTTTGTGTAGTGGGGATAATACCCGAACCCGTTTTGGCTATTATAAAAGGCTAGCATCAACCACTAAACCTAGAAACTTTTCGACACGTCGTCAGCTGATGAAGGAAACATCAAATTTCCTAGACCACAGGAGAGGCGCAATAAGAAATATAGAAGATATGTTTGTTATTTCCTGAATATTAACTACTTATCAAACTAACTACCTATCTAGCTGCACGGAACTAGTCGTAGTTAGAATCTAATAGTCTCTAAGGGAGGCAATAAATTCCCGAGATTGATGGAGTCGCGGATTTATTACCGTGTTAAAAACTGTTTGCTACTAGACCCTGTCCTTAGCCAGCTGAATCCCGTCCACATTAGAGCACGTTATTTTGCAAAGTTTTTTATGCTTTTTTTCATGAACAACTAGGTAACTTAACACCCTCTTCCCCCTTAACTTTATCGACTTAAATTTTCCACGTAGGCCTATTAGTCATCTTTCCCATGCATGTTGTATTTCCGGCTCATCTTATCCCGCATAATTTGAAGATAACATAAAACGGATAATGATACTCCGTATGTAATTCCCTTTATCCTCCTGTTATTTTCTTTCTTTTATGTCCAGATATTGTCGTCAGCAACCTGCTGTCAACCATTTGCAGTTCAAAATGCACAGAACATTGGTGCTGCCTGTAACCACACTACGAGAAAAGGTTACCAATTATTTCAAATCTGACTGTCGTCTTGAGTTTGTTCTTCAAAGATACGATTTGGGAACTGGATCTGTTTCTATCACGTGGAGTGAAGTTTGGACCAGTAACGATTATGAAGATGTAGTCTCGATAACTCTTACAGTGGTCCAGCGATTCAACAAGTTGTCTGAGAGCAGTATTTTGTGACTGGGCAAATCAAGTAGAAATCCTTATAGCTGATGACTGAAGCAGGTCTAATATCCGAAACTTTGTTGAATAGCTGAGGACGATGGACAGTCCACAGTGATATCTAAATTTTATTTTGTTATTTTTTGCAGATCTTCCAGAAGGCGATCCCTCTTTGTTCGCTGAGAAGCAGAAGTACTCATTAGGGGAGAAGATCCGGGCCAACTGCTCGTCGCGCCCCTCGTATCCCGCTGCTAATCTCACTTGGTTCGTCAACGGACTGCAGGTACTTAAAACTTACCCTCAGTCGCCAACAGTTTTGCATATTGCCATTGTGTTTCTTTGTATTTTAAAACACTGTGGACTTGAATAATAACATAGCATAACATAACGCACCACTACACACACACACAGCACAATTAAATCATAGGATCACTTGATCTCTGAACTTCTGCAATATCTAGTGTTCTGCACAGGGATCAACAAGTTGCGGAAACCGATCTCTTGCATTTGTTCAGGTACGCTGCTGGGAAGGCAAGTATTCTGGTGGGTCTAAACTCAAAGAGCTCTTGTAGGACTGCGGATGAGCCAGGATTTCGGTGATTGAGAATAAGTCTTCCTGCCAGGTCCAAGTGAGTGGGTGTGTGTCTCCATTCTTCCACTCGCGTTTAAACAGATCAAGTTTTGGAAACGGCCATGTTAAGTGGGTCCCTGTCACCACGGCATGGCGCGTCCTCGGGTTGCGGATGGAGGAACGGCCTCCAGGTATGGAGGGTAGCTGCGAATACATTGAATAAGCAGTCGCGGACAGCCGACAAGGGGTGGTCCTCCAGCTTGGGGGTTGGGCGAGGTGCTAACAACTCCTCACCGTAAAAAATTATGATGTTACGAAACAGCCTACAAAGCCTCGGACCTGGACCGATTCTTTGGTACGACCCCAGCTACGGAAAAAGGATATGAGTTTTGGAACATGGAATGTGAGGAGCATGTATAGGCCAGGGTC
>BLKM01002586.1:1762458-1979958 GCA_013340265.1 Coptotermes formosanus
CCCTTATTTGTCTTGGTGGCCCAGTCAGCAGTCTGGTCACTACCCTTATTTGTCTTGGTGGCCCACTCAGCAGTCTGGTCACTACTCTCAGTTATCTTGGTTAACATGGCTTAGGTATTCCTGAATCTGTTCTGAAGGCTATAACGTGTATCGAAATAAAATGGCTTTTGTATTTGGACGAGGAATTTCGTTCTTGATTTTTCTGAATTGCTATGTACGAGTATGTTGTCGCAAGAAAGAACCGACAATTTCTTTAAATCAAGAAACTCAACCGCAAGGCAAAACAGGTATTTGCTGGGTATAAATCTTGCACTTTATTATTGAAACTAACCTGTTCAGACGTCATCCGAGCAGTGAGGGCTTCTATGCAACTACATAGTACTTATCCCGGCTGTTTATTGCACATCGATCCTACGAACTTGCAACCTGGCTTCACTGTGCGGACGAAAGGCCAAATAACACTTACCCCAGCAAAGAGGCGAATTAATGTGCAATTTGTATCGGTGAATGGGTTGAGTACCTCTTATATACATCATCCTCTTACTGACTCGGATGAGAGCCGATAAAAATGTGAGTAGAGTGCCTACCTCCTTCCACCTCTTTTTTTATCCACAATTCCTAGTCCTGTCTCTCTTACTAACAGTGAAAGAGTCAACTCGAAAACGGTAAATGTGAGAAGAGACCAATATATTGATTATTGCATTGGGACTTCCCTCATACTTAAATGCCTTATCTGGCTGAAGCAGAGTCGCGGGAGTAAATAACGACCTACATTGCAATAATTTACATTGGTCACATATGAACTACTGACCGGTAAATAATTTACATGCCCTTTCTGGGGCCATTCTTGTGGGTCTTTATATGAGCTTATTGATATTGTCACCATTACCTCTGTGTTCAGCAACACAGCAATATACTTTAGTATAGGATATATATTTTAGTTAGACCGCTGTTTTGCGCAGCAAAACGAGGGTGTGTTACTATACTTGGGAGTGTATTTAAGGACGAACCTCTTGCCATATTTCTTGTGCTAACCATTTAATTCTTATACGAATATGCCGAACATTCTCGCCACCTGGTGCCACAATTTCCTCATACGTTATTTACAAATAAGACGGATTTTCTGGATTTTGAATGTAATAAAACCGAACTCATTGCGTTTAAAAGACGACTTCTTAAATTGACCTGCTATGAATTACTCTTCAAATAATTGACAAGATAAAACAACGTTGTGTTTTCTTGTAGTTATCGTCCTCCGATAAACGTACTTGTCAATAGTTATTCTAATGAAATTCATCGTGCTGTGCTTTGATAAATTAGTAGCAATACATATTCTACCATCAAAGACAACAATTTTATTTTATTCGAAAATGCATGCTACATGCTTCTGTCTCTACTACCGTATTCAGGCCCGAGTGTACGTAATTTAAAACAGAGTAAAATTGTGTTACGTATTGCAGCATATTTAAGGCTTTTCACGCTATTTTAAATTATGCACACTTAAGTCTGAAGATGATAGTATATACCGAAACATGTAGCTTGCATTATTTATTAAAATAAATTGCTGCCTTTGACGGTAAAATGTATGTTAATATTGATATTTCTGTATATTCAGAGTAGATATGTTAAGCAACAGCAAAATATAACTCCCGAGAAAAGGACTGTCTTGCTCAGTTACTGAGTTATCAAGTGGCCCCTGTTGTTACTACAGGAGTTACTGAGTTATCAAGTGGCCCCTGTTGTTACTACAGGAGTTCTGAGTTATCAATTGGCCCCTGTTGTTACTACAGGAGTTACTGAGTTATCAAGTGGCCCCTGTTGTTACTACAGGCAAACTTGTGAGCCCGGCGTCAGTAGGATATATCGGACAGTCAGTGCCATTCTCGTCCAGTACGAAGAAATGTTGAGCCTCTACCGATTACGCCTAACTGTAAGTGGAGCGGCCTGCACATTCACAATCATAGGTCTCGCTTTAGTAGATGGTTTATACATACTTTTATTGAAAGATATTAAACTGGAGAGTGTTGTGGGTTTCGAAGTTGTAATTTGTACCTCCAATTTCCTGTTCTCCCACGAGACACATTCATGCTGTCAAGTGGATCTAGCGTCAGTCAAGGGACGAGTAATAAGTCAGCCGTTCGAGTATTCGAAAGAGAGTAAAAAGGGAGAGAGTTGCTCCACTTTGCTGGAGTATTAAACCCATTCATATTTAATACTTGTAGGCGTATTTGATGTCTCTTCAAAACACTCTTACAGATAACAGAAACTTTGTAATTCAAATTACATGTGAAATTTTACAGATAAGAGGCTTGTTGCGTTACTTTGAAATTTATGTCTGGTTTGGAACATTTATGTAAGAAGAACAATGTAAGTCGTAAGCAGGTATGTGTGGGATTCGGAAAATAATTTGGGACCGTAATGGTTTAAGGTTTCAAAATACAACACCGACCAGATTTATTGTACGTAATGATATCTAGGCTGTACTTCAGTCACATAAATTTTTGCTTTAACATTCTTCTACTTTCCTGTTACCTACGTAGCGCATCCAGAAAATAAGAACCTGTTGAGTGTAAAAAGGATTTCAAGATCTTTTTAAAAATATCTTTATTGCGGCATGTTGGTACCTACGTTAAACAACTTCTCCACGTAGTCGCCATGTAAATTAAGGCACTCTTCATGTCGTGATACCAGGTTTGTATACCTTCGTCGAAGAAAGTCGCCGCTGAACCTTTCAGTCAGTCTTGCACAACGTCTTTGTCTCTCAGAATGTGGCCAGCCAAAAAACTTCTTGAGGTGGAGAAACAAGTGATAAGCACTTGACGCAAGGTCGGGACTGTATTGAGGATGCTCGAAAATTTCCCGCTTGAACTGTTGGCACCGCAACTTCTTTCCTTGTCATGCCCATTAATCATGCCTTCCTTGAAGAATTGGCACCATTTCCTTACAGTCCCTTCGTTGGCTGCACCTTCACATTGCACTTCAACATTATGCCTGTGAATTTCCACCGGATGAACATTTTTAGTATTTCAAACGCGTATCACCATCCGCACTTCACAGGTAGAGGGTTTTCGATTTTCGTGCTCATATTTAACAACTACAGCAAACGGGGGAAAAATATTTGACACTGTGCTGCAAATCTAGGATGTATTTGCAGAAGATCAATTTGGATTTAGAAGAGGAAAAGGAACTACGGATGCAACTGGGATGTTGAGAATAGTATCAGAACACACGTTGGACACTGATGAATAATTGTGTGCTTGCTTCATATACTGGCAGAAGGCATTTGACCGTGTAAACTGGATCAAATTAATACGGTTCCTAGAGACAGCCGGTAAAAACTGGCGAGAAAGAAGACCCATCAGCTAACTGTATATGGGTCACAGTGTTAACGTACGAATGGACCAGCGGGAGACAAGTGCTGTGAATATTGGAAGAAGACAAAAACACTAATCACCAACAAATGCACAAAGAGAGTTTTATCATCAATCGTAACACACTCCTACATGTTTCGACCCTGCTGGGTCATCTTCAGGGAGAGCTTTTTGTTATCGTTACATTAAGGTTGCACTTTATAGTTGAATGAGAATGTGCTGTTGACTGTGTATTGCGTTGTTTTTGGAGGCGTGAACTCTCTGCGGGGGCGGTGTTTTTGTGTAATATAGTGCACGGACATGGAACACATTAAAGATCTGATTAAAGTTTGTAGATTCAATGGAATCGAGCTAAATGTAACAAACAGTAGTATTTTTACGCAAGAAGTCCGTTCGTGATGAAGATACACAAGCTGTAACCACAACTAAATTCTTTTAGCATGTTGTATGGTTTTAGTGCGACATGTTTTAGTGCTCATACACAAGAAAACATCATCAGGCTGATAAAACAGCAAAGAAAAATTATTAGATAAATTGAATTATGTTATTCTACATCATCGATGTGTAAAGACGATATCTCATATTCACAAACATCGTAAGAATATGGTAAGCCGAGAAGAAATACGTCTAAAAAGTTGTACTGTTTCTACAGAGATGTGACAAAATAATAAGTTAAAGCGCTCTGGTGTTAAAATAGTTGAAACAGAAATAGTAAACAAAATAATAATAATCACCAACTAATGCACTACGATACATACAATCTTTATTCGTAAAAACCTCCTACATATTTCGACCCTCCTGGGTTATCTTCAAGGAGAATAAAGCTTATACGTATTGTAGTGCATTAGTTGGTGGTTATTATTATTATTATTATTATTATTTTGTGTGATACAGTGCACGGACATGGAACACATTAGAAACTGTAAACTTGTACCTCGAGATGAAAGTGTGGGTTTTATACTCTATCATTCCACCTTTGGGGCCGAAACTACTATTTTACATTTCCTGATATATATTTTCGATCGAAGGAATGTTCATGATGTCATCATTTATTGCTTCTCTTTTTATTCTCTCAACTGCTTTTCGAAAAATTGTACAACTGTAAGTAGACGCATGTTTGTAAACGCGATAGACTGCAGCGAACTGTGTATGTAAAGGTCTTAACGTTTTTTCGTGGCAGCATATGTATTAGTACTTACACGTAAACAAGTGCTGCGAGCCCCTTTTTACTGTATAGACCTCTTTACACCACCGTTGCATAGTAAGTATTATTGCAAGAGGTACCTTGGGTCGTGCCATGACTCAGGCGGCCTTCCTCTGCCGTGGCCTGGGTTCGCTCCTGGGTCAGTCCATGTGGGATTTATGGTGGACAAAGTGGCACAGGGACAGGTTTTTGCACAGAGTACTTCGGTGTTTCTTTGTAAATTTCATTCCACCGGTGCTCCATTACTTGAAAAAGGACAAAAATAATCATCATCTTCATCACAGGGTTGCACAAGAAGCCATAAGGCTGCGGTGCGTCCGTAGCGTCTGCTGCGGGGCCCTTCTTTACTAAAAAAAAAGGAGCAGGTATCTTACGAGGTACTTGTGTATTGGTTGATGACGTCAAAAATATTTTTATGTCTGATAGTGTGGTGATCAGTTATTTGGTTGCTTTTATTGATTTCTCTAAAAATATACCCCCTCTCAGGTGTCAAGTTACGGGCCCTTATTGGAAACGTGTAGTACCTTAATCGTCCTATCTGTTAATCTCATTGAGTGGCAATTATCAAACACGTCCCGCAAAACTTGACTTGGAACTACTGTATTAGTACGAAAACAATGTACGTGTTCTTTGTATCGAGCTAACTCGACACAAAGAGCCAATAAATTGTTCAAAATGCTATCGCCCATGACAAGATTTTTGACGTCATCAGCCGATACACAACTACCCCGTAACATACCTGTTCCAGTCAGTACTTTCTACGCAGTGGTAGTGTAAGGAGGTGTGTATGGTATAAAGGGGCTTGCAACACTCGTTCAAATTTACGTAAGTACTGATACAGGTTTTTCCCCATTTATCTTACGTTTGTGCTGCACCTTTCCCAGTTTGCATACTGAACACTCAACAATGAATTCCGAACATATCCGAAAATTATGGATTTTTTATTGTTTTATCACAATTAATAAAAACGAGAGTAATATGAAATTCCAATTAAAAATAATACTTTATTCTCCTGTCGGCACAATAATCTTTATTTTATATGAAATAGTTCCGTGATACAACGATATCCTCACCAAAGAATATCCTGCTTGATTTCAGATCACATTAAGAAGCAGCCAGGTGCGCCGTTCCGGTGCCTGTAAAAATGCGAATTTGAAGCGTACAATAAACACTTTATAGACACACATAATTTTCTTTCTGTGTATGTAATAACAGTGAAGCCTCATTATTAATTGTTTCTTAATGCAACAGATTTTAACGTGTTCACAATTCTAGTGCCGTCACTTCCATTTGTTTAAACAAACAATGCGTATGTTTCTTAAAATGTTGAAACACAGTTTTTTATTGCTATTAATTTATTATGCAAAACCTAGTGGCCGCCCGGTCTAAGGCGTGGGTCTACGATCATTCGCTTGCTGGGAATGTGGGTTCGAATGCCGCAGGGGGCATGGATGTCTGTCTCTTTTGAGTGTTGTTTGTTGCGAGGGGCTGATCACTCGTCCAGGGCAGTCCTACCAAAGAACCTCGTAGATAAGGCCTATGCCCAATAGGGCTATTGACCTATGAGGAAAACTGTGTAATTTATTACAAAATTCGTTGAACATAGTTTTATCAGATGAATGTAATTACATACCTCCTTTTTCTACATAACCTCATCAATTTCTACAGCCTTGTGCCTGCGAGAAACAAGAGCTGTCCCCTGCTTGTAAAGGTAAAGGTAAAGCAATCCCATTACAGGCCTTGACAGGCCCTCCCAGATTTCTAGACAGTCGGCACATGAAGATGGTAAGGTTGTCACCGGCCGCCTTTAACCCCCAGGAAATATTCCTTGTACTTTTTTCTGTTAGAGGCTGAGTCGACCCCAGGGCCATAGTGCGACCGAACGGATTATAAAAAATTCGAATGACACCATCGGGGATCGAACCCGCGACCTAGCGCAGTGCCTCAACCAACGGCGCCACCGCGTGCCCACATCCCCTGCTTGTACTAATTTCAGTTTTGTACACGTAACCACCTCTTCACGTCTTCAATAACCTGATCATCACTCCCAAAGCTTTTCCCATGGATGGCATCTTTGAGGGCTCCAGAGATTTACAGATTTGAAGGAGCAAGGTGTGTGCTGTATGGTGGCTGGAGAACAACAGTCCATCCGAGTTTTGTATTTTCAAACGTGTGTGTGGTCATGTGTTGTCGTGTTGAAGGGGGATTTTATCAACATTATTGTGAGATCGAACTCTCCTGTAACGCTACTACAAGTTTTTAAGAGCTTAAGTGTACAGACCTGAGTTAATGATTTGGTCCTCTGGCATAATATCTACGAAAATCACCCTTTCTGCATGCAAGGAAACAGTGGTCATGACTCTCCATGCTGAAGGGGTAGCCTTAAACTTCTTCTTTCGAGGAGACATTGGATGATGCCATTCGATTGACTGTGTTTTTGTCTGCGGTTCAAAGTGAGGGATCCATGTTTCATCCACAGTGACGATCCGTGACAGCAAACTTTCACCATCAGCGTCGTAACTGAAGAGGAAGTCCGAAGACATCCCTTCCCGCACGGTTTTTTGAGTCAATTAGGCTTGGGAACACAACGAACACACACTTTTGAATATCCTCAGGAATCAACAATGTTTTTCACACTTCCTTTGTATCCTAACAGCTCATTTTCGAGCTGTGTGGTTGTAATTTGTCGGTGGTTGCGAAGGAGTTCGCCAGCACGTTGATGCAACGCCAGAGCGACTGCTGCTGTTGGCCGGTCTGAGCGACGTGCATCGCTGAGCTCCGCTGGACCTTTCACACAACCAGCAATTCGTGAAGGCTGTGCTTTCATCAACAGCGTTAAATACTGATACATTCTTAAATGCTTGTGAAAGTTCGTTACTGAACTCTCGTAGATGGTAATGTGTTTTATGTGACGTTAACGGAGTGCGTGTTGAGAACATTCCTCTTATCATTCTTGTCTTGAGACCCCTGCATAGATACATACACACACACACACACACACACACACACACACACACACACACACACACACACAAATTTAACTTTGTGCGGAAAATGGACGTGTTTAAAAATCGCAGCTCAGTAGGACCAAAAATATAAACCTGCGACAGCTGTCCTAGGACTGCATTAGTTTTCGCAGCTTGGTCAGTCTTCACCTCGCCCTTTTCAATAAATAAATGGCATTATTGATAGAGTAATCTGAATTGATATATCGTACTGACACAGGATGGTGTTACCGGGCACGGCAACATCACACTGACTTACTTTGACAACAGTGTGAAATCACGAGCAGAACGTGTCTATAGATAATTGTGTGTGTGTGTGTGTGTGTGTGTGTGTGTGTGTGTGTGTGAAGATTGGTGACCTAGCAGAGGGAAAGGGATTCCTGCAGACGCATAAGTGGGAGGGGAATCTTCGGATATTTCCTTGGGTGTTACAACTCGATCTGATGGCTGCTGCAGTTCAAGAACTTCGCATTTCTTGATGGAAAAGTTTATCAGTTTGCGTCTGTAAGTTTTTGATTTTACTAAAATGACCATTTCAGCCACCAAAGCGACTCTCTTCTGTTATTCTGGCAGCCATTACCACATACGATATGTTTGCATGCAGTTCTTCAGTACCACTGCATATTATTTTAGTTCGAAGATAAAATATTATAGAAACGTAGGGCTACGTATAACGTAACGCTGAGGCACCTTTGGAGTTTGAATCCTAGGCACTACTCAGGTGGCCATGCCATTTGAGCCATGGAAATTAGTACTTTTGTAAGGACATAAATGAATATCTATCAATAATTTTCATGTTACATGCCAGGGAAATCAGGTGTCGAGCCTTGCCGATAATGTAACAACAGTGAGTCCTGCGGTGTATTGTTTGACGACGTACGTCACTGTCAGCGATATAAAACTTACCAAAGTCTACATGTCAAGTGCCCAACACTTCTGACCGATTTTAATGAAACTTGAATATATCTCGACAGATTTTAATGGACGTCCACGTTACAAAATTTAATGAAAAACTGTCCAGTGGCAGCCCAGTTATTCCTTGCGGACGGACGGACAGACATTGCGAAGCTTATAGTAGCGTTTTGTAACTAGTGAAAGTGCCTCAAATGGACTTAAAGGTCTAGTAGTCTGTCGGAAAACATTTAAGTTCTTCCAGAAATATGTTTTGATATACCCGTGATTTATTTTACTTATATTTGAACAGTTTCACTTACGAATTTATGTTGTTCTCGTTACTACGTAACGAGTGTAGTTTTTGAGTAGGATTAAAGAGGGAGGTTTGGTTGACAAGCATAAAGCAAAGTAACTCTTTTCGAATTCGGTTCCAATTGGATATCTGCAGAGTTTCCCTCTCCACATGTTATTTCAAATAAACTACACAATAAACTCCGTTCAGCACAACTTATGTTTAATATTTTTATGTTATTGAGACCGAGCATTTTTATCATGGATTGAGATATACCAACCAATGCACCATTAAAAGGTGTGTATTAACCTTTATGAATAAGCCCCGCCATATGTTTCGATGGAACGTGTCATCTTGTGGCGGTCACTGATGTGAAGTCCACACAAGCATCCATACGGTCAGACACTAATTTAGTTGCATCCACTGGGTCTTGTATCCACTAGTGCAAGGCACCAACAAGATCTTGTAGCCACTGTACACACAGATGTTGGAGTAGTCATTAAAATATTTTAATATTTGTGTGGACCTCATATCAGTGACCCCCTGAAGATGACGACACGTTTCGTCGAAACATACGTCGGGGCTTATTCATAAAGGTTAGTGTATACTTTTTAATGGTTCATTTGTTGATATGTGTCAATCCATTATATTTAATGAATTTAATATCCACTAACACACGACATATTTCGGTCTTTAGACCATCGTCAGATGTGCCATATGAAAAAACTCTGTACAAGGCAAAAGTGTCAAATTTGTGAGATCTCACAAAGTAAGTGTTTGCCGTCAACGAATATAGAAGCCTGACGTGCAAGGTTTTAAAGTTAACGCGAATATTTTATGAGATCTCACAAATTTTACACTTTTACCTTCTACAGAATTTTCTTATATGACACACCTGATGATGGTCTAAGGAACGAAACACGTCGTGTGGGAATGGATATTAAATATATTAAATATAAGATGGGCTGAATGTAATTTATTTTGTAGTTTGATTATACAGCAGATCTGATCATGTTAATTTACAAGTTATTTCACTAACACATGAAGAACAATCTCTCTGTTCAAGTCATAATTATGTCTACTATTTCTTGTCTCTTTCCATTTGATTTCCTAAAACAAGAAAGACCCATATCTAATATAAAAGTAATTAAATTGACTTTCTAATGTGTTTTTACGTGTGTATTAACACTCCTCGCGCACTTGTTTTCAGTATTGGCGGTGACGATCACAGTTTAAATTAACACGTCGCTGGTTTTGTGCAAACAAAGTAATGAGCCTGTAATCCCCTTCCTCAAACATAGGATTCATTCATTAACGAGAGCTCTAGGACACGCGGACAGACCGACAGAGAGGCACTATGTCTTGTTGATTAGCGATACACGGCCACTTGCCTGATTTATGGCACACCAGTTAATGTATCATGTATACGCCATGTTAATCTGAACGATTTCCGCCCCACCTTCCAAACTCAGTCCCCCACTCAGCTACAAACAACTAGCAAACAATACCCCTCCCCGCCTCACTTCCACCCGTTTAGGCCAGTAACAAAACATCCTCGGAGTTTAGATGCGTCTCGATAGGGTCGACATATCGAAATCTAGCTCGAAATCATATTATAATGCGCATTCTATCGATATGATGGAAATGCGACTGTTGCTGTTACAGGGATAAAAAACAAAAGGATTTTTGTGACTTCCGGCAATTTTCTGATGTATCAGATTTAACATGTGTAATACTACTGGCGTATCTGTAATGTTTGATATGTCATAGAAAGGAAGTTAGATTTATCTTTGTAATGTTTCAACATGACACTGTTACACATGAATTTCAATTCCCTAATCAGAACAGTTTATGGGGAACTAATGTTACACGGAGATGTTACCGCGGTGTGTATTAATTATACAATATCGAAAGTTATAATACGTGAATTAAAGTTCCACGTGTATCTCATCAGGCGCGAACTGCGAAAATAAATCAAGTGGGTGTTGTAGCCTGTTGAAATACATTTTGATACATTTAATTTATTACTTGTAGGTCAAATCATAATCATAGTCATTATTAGTATCATCATCATCGTCATCATCATTATCGTCATGGAATTTGTAATACCAGATTTTTAAGACCTGTTTAGTTGAATCCAGAAATTGCTTGGGCTTTCCATCATCGACTTAGCCGTGCGGTTGCGCTGTCGGTTGGTAACAATGTCAGTTGTGGAAGATCATCTCTAAAGTAAAATCTTTTTCAAAATTGTTTATCCTTGCGTCTTATGAAATGTTTTTGTAACTTCCACTCATTCACCAATGTCAAAATAAATTTGGTATTCTGATATAATGGATCCTAGTAGTGCTCTCCCTCTTCGCTACCTCTAGTTCGTGAAAGTCTTGTGGTGTGAAACGCAGAATTGATCAACACAATGAAGAACTGCCAAAGAGCGAATTGAAATATGTGTTTTATAACTACATGAACATCACTGCAGGGGCACCATGTTGCATCCAGCATTAAAGGGCTCTGAAGACAACGTATAGTAACATGCGTGATTGATATTTCGGACACTGTCCATTCTCTCCGTTTGCTTCTTTCTAAAGGGTCCATCAAAATATTTTGTCCCTTTCCCATTTTATGCTGAAAACGGTGTATCCATTCTCCGAAACGTTACGGAATTTTTAGTGTGAGATTATGGAAAGTGTCCACCATATGTCACGTCTCTTATAATAGACCTCTTTTGCATCTTTCATAATGTTGCCACGGGAGCTGCGGCAGTAAGTACTTAACGACGCGTTCAACTGCTAAGTTTATATAACACTGAACAGTTTAATTATTCAGTAATGAGTTGTAAATGATTTAAAAGGACGCGGAAGTCTTCTAATTTTAGGCAGAATGCCGATATTTACATACACGAACTGAGAAACGCCACGGATATCAGAATAGCTATAGTTTAGACGTAAATTTGAATATTTGGCATCCCGAACTCAAAGAATTACTGCTAACGAGTCAGCCAGTAGGTTCAGTCGAACATGCCTGTTAATTTTGAGATCAATGTTCATGAAATTGCTGTTTGCATTGCGGCTTCCAAGGCTGTAGGCCCGACTGTCCAAAGAACTGAGTCCGTCTTCACACATTAAAAGTCGGTGAGCCTGTGAGAAATTCCCCTTCTTGTATAGAATGCAGAACACCTGCCACTTGTCAAATTTATTAAAGTGTTTAGATATTAACGCGATATCATTTATGCTATGTTATGATGGAAAATTGCTTAAGTATTTGATATTTTCTCTGCTGTAAATAAACGTGTGTCATTACGTGCGGTTGATTTTGCTCAATTTGTAAAATGACAAATGTTCACTGTTTTATACGTATTATCCCATTTTGTAGGAAGAGGTATCATAAGTCCTGGATACATAAAATTACCACAATTATCAATTTCTCCTTCCGTACAACAATTTTGTGCTTAAGATACGCGTCCAGAAAGTAAGAACCAATTGCGCATAGTTTCTGCGCAGGAACCGGGCTCACTTTCTCTGAAGGACAGCCCCCTTAGATATGTCAAGGGTAACACTTGTATTGCGTGGTAGGGTGTCATATGTTTTACACCAGTTTGCTGTAGTCGCTAAAGATTAATAAGAAAATTGGAAATACCTCTACCTGTAAAATAAGTCGTTTATACGATTTTTAAAAGCTAAATTTTCTTGCGGCAGAACTTCACGGGCAGATTGTTCAAGCGTAGGGTAAAGGTGCAGTAGCGAAGGGACTGTGAGGAAATGGTGTCGCTTGTTCAAGTACTGATGTGCATGAGGAGGAAAGAAGTGGTCGCCCGTCTTTGGTCACCGATCGCTTGAAAGGAAACGTGAATACAAACTATTCAGGAAAACAGGTGATTCCCAAATTCTGATATGCGTGAACATTTCAGTGTGTGATGAGTGACCAAGAGACAAAAAAAAAGTTGTGCAGAACTAGCTGAAAGTCATGGAGACGAACTTTTTTGACGAAAACATATAAAAGCTGGTCCAACAATACGACAAATGCTTTAATTTACATGGCGACTGTGTGGAGAAGTAGTGTAATGTAGGTACCAACATACTGCAGTAAAGATGTATTTTTAAAGTTCTTTAAACGCTTTTTACAGCCAACCAATACTTTCTGGACGTACAACGTTTACAGGCCAATAAAAAAAAATAATTTTAAAAAGACGTTTCAACGAATATTGTGTGAAGATGTGGATTTGAGTAATTTGGGCCTGGCTGCGAATATGTAGCTGGTTCATATGCAGCTTCGAATTCCACAAAGCGAAAAAATATCTCCCGCACTTGAGCGACGAACGGTTCCTCAAAATGGCCTATACCCTCTGAAGGTAGTTACAATCCAATTAATACTGCTGTTGCTTAATGTTACAGTGGTGCATTAAAGACGTGCGTATTATACACCCCTGGCTTGGTTCGTTAATTGTATGAAATGCGAGTTCGTCTCTCGAGTGCCATAAGCCGTTTACGGCACTACAGAATGCGTTGCGTCATTATACGTACGTAGAGAATGACTGTTCAATTGCATAATGTCCAGTTATTTATGCCTGAATTATTTATTCATTACTCTGTTTATCTGCTTCAGGGATACATTGTAAATATGGATAGATTGCCTGAATGACCAGAACAACACAGTAGTAATGGTCACTAGGACATAATTCAACAAGCATTTGATTTTAAATTAAATTTGTATACGTGTCTTTGGTTTCTGGTCGCAATGATATGATTGTGACCATAATATTTAACCCGCATCTCTCGCCACAATTGATCAGGTAATATACAGGTGTGAGTTTGGAATATTTTCGCTTTATGCACAGTAATTAATGTTTTTTATTAATGAAAAAAACGAAATGAGTAACAATACGGGAACCCAGTAAAATCTCCCTGACAAGTAAGTAATGTATGTATATCCCACAGCACTAGGATTGACAGAAAACCTGGAGTGGTGTGCTGAGCGACATTTGGACTGGGGCGAAGTACAAAAGTACATAATGAAAAACTTCACCTAGTTTTATTTATTTGTCTATTTATTTATTCTTTGGCGCAACAGCCCAACTCGGTTCTAGGCCACATCGTTGGAGTTGCTAGATTATACACAACTAGACACACACACACACACACACACACACACACACCGCAGCACTCCTCTGAACAAGTGATCAGCTCGTAGCGGAGGCCGCTACCTGCAAAACACGCAACAAACACAAGAGAGACCATGTAGTGTAACGTAACACTCGGGCGCGTTCGCGTAACCATTTCTGCCGTGGAAAAGCTATAAGTGTTAAATATTTTGAGTGTGTATCTGTAACCTTAGTTATCCAGCCTGCAAAGTGCATGCGCCGTATTATATTTTCATCTGTGGCGTGTCTGGCTCTACCGTATTTTTGTACTTTATTTCATAAACACCACGATTTCCGGAAAAACGTTACTGAACGTGAAATGTGTGTTTCGATTTTCTCTAGCACTTTTGTCCGAAATATTCCTCATTCAAAGAATAGTCTAGCGAGGTCTTTATACAAAGTACCCGTTATTCTTGTCAGAATTGAATGAAACTTGACTTGTGTGAACAGATTTTCGAAAATACTCAAATATAAAATTTAAAAAATATCCGTGTGTTGGAAGCCGAGTTGTTTTAAACGTACGGACAGACAGACGGACGGACGGACGGACAGACATGACGAAACTAATAGTCGCTTTTCGAAATTTTGGGAAGGCGCCAAAACAAGACCAACATGAATCCCCTCGGCGGGATTCGAACCTGTGATCCCAGCAATTCGGTGGCTGAAAACCTCTTGCCTAGACCGAACGGCCACTGAGATCGGCACCCACTTTTATTAGAACGATTAAAACAAGAAAAATCCAATGAGCGAGGCACGTAGCACGCATGGGAAGTGTAAGATAAGCATATTTACTTGCGGTTAGGAAACTTGAAGCTAAGAGGGGCGGTTTCGGACGTATCGGCTTATACTGGGTTATAACATTAAAATTGATGCTAACGATATAGGGGAATATTTTTTTTGACTGAATTCATTTTCATCAGGATGCGAACCAGTGGCATGTGATTCAGGTTAGGTCACTTCCAGATTCACCTCTTGAGAACCTGAGTGGGTAGCAGCTTCTGATGAACGATTGCGATGCATGGTATTAATTATTATTAGAGTGTGTGTTATTCATATGTCACTTCTAGCTTTGCAAGTTGCAGGCCAGAGATGAAGAGAAAATTTTCAAGGTGCGATTTATGAACTTCACGTAGGTGGTTCGCGGAACGTGTCCCTGTATCACATTGAATTGTGTGCCACTTCATATGTAATCTTTTGTTCCTTTCGCGTTGTATGTTATTAAAATTGTATCCGATATAATTTTAAGACTTTTGCTGCTCAGGTTTAACATTTAGAGCACATTCATATAACTGTTAAAGACTACGCCAGAAACTGTTACGTGTCGCGCCGCGAATATCGGGAATATTCAAGCGGTCCCAGGAAAAACATTTGGGTGTTACTACTTTATTGGTGTTGGTCTAATGATTTTTCTAAGAAGTGAGCCGTTGGCTGATGCGTAATAAAAATGAGGTTTTAATGATTTTTTATTAGTGATTTGTATGAGCTATTTCGGCCACACCGTCTGTACTGCAGGCTGCCAATATCCAACAGTTTCCAGGAGCTCCTCTTTCGAGACCATTTACCATACTTTCCATAATGAAGTCCAAGCTTGTAACTTCCATGTATGTATTTTTGCCTGTAATAACATTTTTGCAAATCCCGGTATTCATGTATTTATTTTTACCAAAATACTGGTCTTGCGCCCTTAATTTCCGTGATATTGCATCGTCAAGGAATTCTGAATTTTAAATCAGTGACTTTAAGCTGGTTTTGAATATTTATGTGGAACGGGACTTGAGGGTGGAAAGTTTTTCCGCAACCTAACGCGAGAATCGAAACATCAAGCGTATTTGTTGCAGTTAATACTTAACTTCCTGATGACGTACATGGCTTTCGATACATTGCCATAAACTCTGTCTGAAGGTTCCTATAGGCGCTGCAATATTTTTCCACTTCTCTCAATATCTTACCAAACAGTTAACTCTCCACAGTAACAAGGTAACAATCGCATGTTGTGTTTCCACACGTGGTGTGATCGAAACTCTTTTTCCTAAGGACAACAATCAGGGCGTTTTCGTGAAGGCTGAAATCAACTGCATTATGCTGGGGACATCTTTGCTAAGAAACAGCGAAGAAGGAGGCAAAGGGTGTGCAATGTATGGTTTAAACAGCCTGGTGAAGCGACCCAAACAGCAATGCACACTTTGACTTTTCTTAGGAAAATATTTCGTGTCGCTGAATTTAAAATTTTGGGGAACTCCCTTCGCCGACACGTTCACCGGACTTGATACTCTCAACCTTTTCCCTATGGAGTTACTCAGCGTTTAAGCGCATGTTCCTGGTGGCCACTGCAACCGGAACTAAAGTGTACATTACGGAAGGATTTGGAAAAATTAATGTTTCTCTATTGAGGTGAGTTATGCAGGGTTTCAGACAACCATTAGCCTATGACAGTGTATCTTATGCCATGTAGGACATCTGAAACAGCTAACGTACGTGAAGTGTGGATACTAAACTGCGATCATTGTGACAGCTATCCGTTACAATACAGCACTTCATTCGTTGTCCGGTCTCTCACAGTAGTCTACGTCACAACCTCACGCCCCAACTTCTACAGAGTGATAGTTCAGGTTATTGTATGGAATTCGGCGTTTGAAAGAAATTTTTCGTGTAATAAATATTTAAGCATCTAATTATCTCCACACAATAAACAATTTGCGCCGTAAGAGGAATAACTTTTAATGTTGTGTATGGAAAGAGTCGTTGATTTTTGTGAGATCGTATTAACGCACTTCAATATACCGTAAGGAGAAAGTGCAGAATGTTTGTATGTAATGAAAATGATGCGGATAACTACGACTGTGGTCTGGTGTTTTCAACTTTCCAACCTGGGAAATAGACCGACGTACGTAATGCTAACAGTTACAACTTCGAACACATCGAGTCTGTGATACGTAAGAATCGACTAACAGATCCAAACGCACCCATAGAAGACACATACTGTATAAAGACACAATAGTTTAGCATGCACAGTGAGGTGCACATGCTTATTTTCCTGAATTTTTAAAAGCCGAGAAGGAAAAAAGAGTTTACAAAATTTATTTTGTGACACTTTGTTTCAGAAACAAAAAGGATGCTAATTTCATTGTGAGATCAACTTTTCCTTCTATGGACTTCTGTGTTACAATAGCTTGTAGAATGGAAAGCGGTTACAAGAGCGTCGGCAGAAAGTTCTGCTACCATCTACAAAGAGAATGAAATAACAAGCATATTTTATTAATTTCGTTTATTATACCATCCAACGTAAACCGCACTTTGCAAGACCTTGCACAGTCTGCCCAGAAACCCCATTCGATTATTTATATTCCCTCAGTTGCCTGTACTTGTAAGCTTTAGGATGAGATGCTTTTGAGAAATAAAATTCAGATTTGGCTTCGTAGAGAGCAGAGATAAGGAACATACGGCCCGTGTTGTTGTTTCATGCGGCACACCAGTCCACCCCTGCCAAAAAGGGATGTTTGAACGTGCGAACGAAAGGACCTACATATCTGAGCAGGCATTTCAAGAATAAAATTTGTCCAATCAAATATTCGCTGAAGAATCACCGATATGCATTTAGCTCGTTGTTTATGCATCACTGTCAAAACATTTTCAACTGATATCAATTTTGCTGGTGACAAAGTGAGCCGCAGTCCATTGATTAAAGCTCAGGTGGCATGTTAAAATTTCTGATTTGTTTAAGTGCAAGTAATTTTGAGTGCCTGAGTTTAAAGCTGTCTAAACATTAGAGCTGTTGAAAAGAAACATTACAAATCTGCAGCTGAATACTGTATTTATGGGTACAGCTTTGTCGTACAGTTACGTACAGCAATGCTGTATTTGAAAGTCTACATATGCCTTACAAGTAATTGAGTTTTTCACTATTTAGCTGTTGTTTGGTGTTAATTTTCTAGCCGTTGCTACTTTCTAACTAACTAACTCACTAACGACGAACTAACGAACTAACTATTTTCAAAAAATTTTGGAGAATTCTTAGTAGTGTTTTAAATCTGTAAAGACCAAAAGGAGACAATTATATATATATATATATATATTACGTGTGTATGTACGTATGAGTGACTTTTCTGCCTTCAGTTAATAATAAAACTTACACGGCCCAATTCTCCTTCACTTCCTAACAGCGTGGAGAGTGCGATCAGCCCTTACATAAAGGTTGACAACTCCTAACGTAGAAAATGGGGTAATACAAGATGGATAGTCATTACAATTCAGTTTGCCAAGAGCCTTGAATTTTCTACAGAAAACACTCAAGAAATGCACCGTACTTTCTGCTGTCTGAATTTTCCGTTCATACGCACTCTCCCCCTTTCATCTGAGCAGTGTGTTGTAATGCGTGTATCAGTGGGCGTCTATTTTGCTGAAATACTTGACATGTTCAGGCCCGTAACATTTCCTGTTATTTTCTTCTAGCGTATTACACTGCGTTGACTGACGCATGAGAGTTGATGTTTCGGAGGAACGTGCCGCCTCTATTTTCTACACTGAAGATGGAGGCAATATCATACTTCGAATCGTTGTAAATGCTTACCAGACTACACGGTATCATATATAAGTGAAACACAAGTACGAATTGCTGGCGTGAATGTTAGGTCTAACGGAGAGCAGAGTATTAAGAGAATTAGACCTACTTAAGGAAACACTTTGCCGATTCCAGTGGCCGCGCGGTCTAAGGCGTGGGTCTGCGGCCGCTCGCTGGTTGGGAGTGCGGTTTCGAATCCTGCCGAGGGCATGAATATCTGTCTCTTGTGCGTGTTGTGTGGTGTGAGGTAGAGGTCTCTGCGATTGGCCTTTCGCTCGTCTAGAGGAGTGCTGCCGGGTGTGGCGTGTCTGAGTTCGATCGTGATGCCTCGATAATGGGGAGGCCCTGGCAATAGCACTCACTGGGAGTATTCGAAGTAATATAAATGTTAGTCGCATATATTTATGGAAGGAGGCCATTTCGGACATGGTGGCTTGGACGGTAAGATAGTATTGAGCAAGTCTTCAATAAATAGGCCTTTCGGTTGTGGACTGCATTCACAAACGCTCATAAAACTGTCAATTTTTTATTTCGATAAAAGTCAGGGAATGTGTTGACTAGCTGAGCGACTGTCAGCTGTTCAAGAACTGTGCTCTATAGAGTTGTGTCTCGTGCTTGCAGGTCATGAGTTCGCAACCCACAGTTGTCTATCCTCCCATTGTACAAGAGGTGGGTGGTATGGAAGTATCACACACCAGCCTGGAGTTGGAAGCCACCAGTGAGATCTTCAGGGAAGGAAAGCTGAGGCTAAGATGCCTGGCTACCATCTTCACACTGTATCGCCGCAGCCAAGAAATTGAGCTTAATGAAGACACACCGCAGCTTGCGCCGGTTATGGGTCCTACAGCCCCACATAGCCTTGGTACGATACCATTCTGTGCACAAAATATTACTTGCAGCAGTCTCCCAAACTCGTTTTGCTGCGTCCCAGGCTTATAAAATGCATACAGTAAAACTTAAATGCAGCGCAACACATTTCTGTAAATACGAAATTTAAAAAGAAAAACATCGTGTAGCTGAAGAGCTTAAGACGGCATGTTCATAATGAATTAGTGGGCTGAAACTTTTAAAACCTGCGTTTAAATACGCGAAAACTGGTAGGAAAATACCCCTAGAAATTAATTTTATATATTTATGCAACAATGGAATTTACTGAACTTTAAACATGTTACATAATATGTTTTATTTTCCACAAAGCGCCATTTATTTCATGTTCTATCTTTAGTATTCACGTGTTTCATAAAACATGCGATAAAATTTAAATGCCAAACCCAGATCGACTAAAGTTTAAAGTGAAGTCTGTTATAACTATTTTAGTCTGCGAATACAACTGCAGTGATTTCTTTGGGTTCTCTTGTTTCAGTCGTTAATTAAATACGCCCTACTGCACGCAGTGGCATTTCAACGTCTTGGGTATCCCTTTCAAAGAAGAATTCCGTAAAATTAAAATTCGGTGTCAGGGAATATAATCGCGGACCAAAGTTTTTGAAGCACTGATTGCAGGGTACGGAGTGCGGGTTCTTGTGCGGTTGTAAGCTGTGACAGTTGTTTGGCGCTGGACACGGTACGAACACCGGTTACAACATATCACATCAACCGAGTAACTTGGCTGCAGCAGGAACAGACTTGTACTGTAGAGGTTCCCGGTTCGAGTCACCACCCGGAAGTAACTCTCCATACTGATATTCCTGCATGGTTTTCCTCAGCTCCTCTACGCGGCTGTTAAAAGTAGTACCTCCATATAAGCTACTATTACTTTCTTCCACATACTGTGCAATTCGTTACTGACAGGTCTTACTAACATTGCACGCTATATAAGCCTAGCCAGTGACATTTTCATTAAACAATAAACCCTTAACAGTCTGTAAACCTTATTAGAATTTTAAATTTTGGTGTCGAAAAGTTAACCTGTTGCTCTGAAAAAATACTGTATCGTGTTACAAGTCACTCCACATTACGTCTAGTACAGTTTACTAAGTGTTGTAGACTAATCCTCAGAGTGCTACAGCTCTAACATTAGTACTGGCTGCGTGTGTAGAAAGGGGGTCGTCGTTTGCTCTACTGTATATTCCTGTTTTAATGATACAGGAACTGGCAATATATTGTTGCCGAAAACATTCAGGCCATCATGAGGTCAATTTTTCATAAAAGATATAATTACCAGAAGATTAATTAATTATAGGTTTTTATTTACAAGGAATGAGATGGTCATTTGCCGTTATTTTTTGAGATACGTGTTCGCATTACAATTTGGAATCTTCCGTTTTGTCTTCGTATGTGAAATGATGCTACAATGTAAAATATCATTTACAAATATGCTTAAAAAGCAACGTCAAATAAAGAAAAGAAGTGGGATCTTATTCCTAGTAAATGTGAACTTTTAATTATTCAGTCTTCTAGTGCTCTTAAGCATACGATAAGAACGATTAAACTGTTGATGACTGGAAGGTTTTCGGCCGAAACTTGTCGTCAGTTTCTGTATGACTAATATATCGAAAAACATTCATACAAAAGATAATCGTGTGTGTGCTTACAGAATATCAAACAACGGAATAAAAAATACGGAAGTTATAAGTAATGGATGCTAATGGAGAGAGTATTCTTTGACTTAACGAGAACTCTCATTGGCTGAAATTAAAACGTGGTTACTGGGCGACCGAATTACTAGTTACGACTTATGAATTTTGAGAAGACTTACCACGTAGGTCAACTTCAATTATTGATGTTAAGCCACATGTACGTAAATAAAGTAACTGAAATTATGTACTGCCAATCCACCTGCACAGTTCCTGGAAGTGACCAATTGACTGAGTTTTGTTTTTTGTTGCTGTTGCTGCTAGTGTTGGTGCAGTTAATTTTTTCACACATGACTCCCAGCGGCGGTAACTTGCTGCCTTGTTGCTAAATTTTAACTCAGATGCGTCTGTATTTGATATCCTTAGGTTAGGTTAGGTTAGGTTAGGTTAGGTTAGGTTAGGTTAGGTTAGGTTAGGTTACAGATACCGACTTGGTTAATCAGAGACTATTTTGTATTCGATATGCTGCATCCTGTAAAGGTCAGTCCTTCAGTTAGATGCGTTTCTGCGTCTAATGCTGTCCGTAGGAATATGGATATTTTAACACTTACTTTACTTTTTTAAGTGATGTAATTGAATCTACTAGAACCTCATTTGGTATCCTTATATATCGCTTCTTTATTGTAAAATTTATTTCAATAAATTCTGTTTTTTTGTGTTATTTCCAAAGCCGCCTGTAGTGATTTTGCTATATTCAAAAAAAAAGTAATGACGTTTAATCTTCTACAAATTTATCCATGCTAATATTAGCGAAGCTCTTTGTTGTCTGATGTTACGTGTCATTGTTCTTTTTTCCTATTTGGGTTTATTTGTGAGTTGTCATTTCATGCATTTTTTCTGTGCTGCTGTGCTGTCACTGTAAGTGTCCTTATGGCTGTTTGCGCCAGCACGTTAATAATAAATGACTACGATAATAATTATAATCTTTGTTATCTTTATTATTATCATCACCTAATTCTCGGAGAACTACTTATGCTTTAAGTTGCAACACACGTCGCATAATTAAAATCATACACGAGTGCAAGTCTTTATTCCTTCTTTACAGATTTTGGCAGCAGATTGGAATCTTCAGTCCAACTGATCGCTGTGTTGAGCGTGGCATTACTTCTTGTCCTTAACACCAGATAGCATGGTTTGTATTTATAAAATACAAATAAGTAAGTGGTGACAGACATTAAGACTATTGATTTCGTTGTTTAAAGTAAAATGAGACGTGTACAATGAACATTCATCTTTATTGACAACATTGCGAAACTGAATGCATATTTTTTGCAGCATTATTTAAATGAACATAAAAGTGGACTGCCTGGTAGGTATACTTCAAGAAGTGATAACATCAGCAAAGAAGAAACTTACTATGTTATATTCGATAACTGAGGTGACGTAGTAATAATTCTAATGTGGCTGTCTGTAAGATATAAAATATTAATTCAATTTTGTACCACATTTACGAAAACTAAGTTTAAAATATATAATATTTCAATAGAGCAAAACAAGAAGAGAAACAAACGTTAGGCGGGGGCTTCCAGTAGCGGTAACATTTCAGACATCTACGTTCAAGCGTATTATTTTGTAAGCCCTGAATACAAACGACAATGAGAAAATGAGTTTCATACTGAAGGACTGTCATTTCTTTAAACGCTAATATGAGACAGATGATTTTAAAGTCACTGTTATAAATTAGACGTAATATTTAATACGAATGACTTGAAAGCACTTCCTAATATTGAACGTATATATACAATTTAAAATGGAATTTCTATACAACTTGAGTTAAATGTTTACCTTTTCATCTACTTTTTTATTCCGTATTTTAAGATGTTTCTGTATTTTCGTTCCTACCTTTTTTCTTAGAGAAAATTTCCCGTAGAATATGTAACGTGAGCGGTAATTACTATCCATTTACAAGTCTGATCGTACAGCTCTTAGTATTGCAAAAGCAGACATTTCAGGTTTCACACTACAAATAGAGGTTTTTACGTGATATAAATCTTTCGATCACATCTTATATTGATCTCTGAAATAAAATCCGGCACCAAGTATGGTTTGTGTATAACATGTAAGGTCGATGCTCAATCATACAGCCGTTATGTATAGAAGCGGCTTGAACAAATGTATTAGTCCTACATGTAAATAATATGGTACCTCTCGTAAATTTGTCATGTAATATAAATAGAATAAATACCTATAATCGCGTACGTTACGAGTTGAACATGACAAAAATAACTGTTAGAATTAGTTATATTTGATCCAGAAGTTTTGAAACACTGCAAGATTTTGCTCATATCTTGCAAAACTCCGTGATTGAAGAGAAAACCATTTGCTGTACAAACCGTCAAAAACCAGAAGTTCGTATAGCTGTAAGTGAAAAACAAAACTAAAGCAAACTGTGAACATCGAAAGTAATGAGTCTAACATGGCTTGTGTGTTTATTTCTATGTTCATTTGTGAGAGCATATGTCTTTAAATGTTGCAAATACAATGTAAGAAATACACTAACTTTGTCAGGAGTAATGAAAATAAAAATTTGGATTAGTAATTCTGTCTTTTTAATTAACTGGCATAAATCCTGATAAAATTTTAACGGGAACTTACGACGTATTTCTTTTATCAGAATCGTAGTTGATTGTTCGCACTGTAGTTATTTCACTGAGATTGGCTGTTATACTGGGGCATTATTTTATCTGAAAATTATCTTTGGTAACTCCCTGTTGGCTTGGTTATTTTATGCACCCCCATCCACGCATCAGTTAGCTTCCACGCTGCTTCTTGGAAGTGGAAGGGTCATCTGCTTTTCGTTATACGCGTATCGTATGATACGTACGCAGTAACGATGCAGCAGAACGTGTAGTGTAATTTCGTATAACAATTTAAAATGCTGGTAAATTTTCGAGCCAGAGATTACATTCTATGTAACAAGGGAACAAGTAGAAGACTCGCGGTATTTGCAGCCGCGTAAAGCAACTATATTTCACAGACTCTACGACGTAGATCATGAAGTGGGATTTAATTCTATGGGCTGATAAGTTTGTGGGCGGCATCGTGGAGAAGTATTCTCTACACTCCTTCTATTTGGCTGTGAGAATTGGTTTTATTCGGTGGATAAAATTTTTCCCCATCTTAATCCTGGAATTACATATACATGATGTTAGGAGTGGTATGTGGTGTGCTGTAAGTGCAACTAGGGTGAATGGTCCAATTTTTCTAACACCATCAATTTACAGTGACGTTGTTTATTACATGCTGACACCAATGTCTGAATATTTGTCCAATTACGAGAAAACCCCTTTCCAGTAAGACGTCACTGCGAATGTGCCCCGTAGAGTGTGTACATAACAATCAAATGTAACTAGACTTCACTCATACAATTAGACTGAATAAATGCTATAAATGCTGAATAAATGCTATAATGCTGAAATGTTATATATTCATATTGGACACATATTTGTTAATAATAATTCCGGTTCTTCAAATTTTAAGTAAGATTCATACAGTATGTATTTAACTTCCCACTATGTTTCATAAACGCACGAGCTGCATTTCCTAATGGCGATACACATAAATATTTTGTACATTTCTTCTATGTTTTCTGCCTGATCATGGCCCAGAAAGGGCCGAAACATGTAGCAGATAATAATAATGTGTAATGGTAATGGTAATATAGACGAAGGGACTATAAGTGCGTTTTGTTAGACTCATTAATAATTGTCCAATGCACACAAAATACAGTAAGCAGTAAGATTTAATATAAATCTTCAGAGTCAACTTACCCACCGGTTGTTGTATTAGTTTTATTTAGCAACTTCTAGCGTCCTTATAATTAGGGACTGCCGTCACTGTAACTGGTGGCAACGGCCAGTATAATGTTTTGAATAATTCGCTGTGAGAATTAGAACTATGGAGTCCTCGACACTGTAGGCAACCATTCCACGAAGCAGCGGGTTGTGTGACAGGTTCTTCCGGAAGGAAGATGGCTAGAAGTTGGGTTATAACTTACATTCATATTGCTGCTGCTGTGCTGTAGTAAGGGGTGGAATAATAGGATGACGGCTTCGCACACGAGAAAGAGGAAAGGAAAAACAGTAACATAATGGGGAGTATAGCTGACACTAGCAGTTGTATATGTGCTCGCAGTAAGCTACAATGGGGACTGATGAATGTGATGGAACAGCGTCCTCGTATAGATAGCAGGCCAGGAGTTGATCTCCGCGGTGGCAGGGCGTGTCTGGCGCGGTGAGTGGGACGTAGGGGGGACTAGGGGACAGGTGTTGGGAGCGACAGACTTTGTTGGTATTACACTCAGATTGGAAACCTCAAGCTTTTCGAGTAACATGTAGTGAGGGAGTGCGATTTGCCAGTGTTTGCAGGATAGGTAATAGCAGCTCGTCATTTGCCACGAAATCTTGCACGTGCACACTTGTAGCGGTCATAGCAGGGGCCATCTACTACTCTGTGGGCTATACACAACAGAAGCTGCAATCACAGTTGTAGTGTTGTGTTACGTACTGACCATCTTTGGGTTAAAATATCGGATACGAAATGTACAACATAAAAACCGGATACGAGATTTTCCTAAGCTGTTTCCTTGTTTTAAAACACTTAAAAAAATTACTCAGACCTTGGTTTCAATTTTGCCATCTGGAATTACAGTTAGGGCACTCAACTGACGCTGCGAATATCAACTTCATACCTGTCATAAACTCAATTCTGGACGCATTCGCAAATTGCGAAGAGCGACTATACCTTCGTCATGTCCGTCCGTCCGTCCCTCCGTCCATATGGAACAACTTGGCTCTCACTGCACGGATTTTCATGAAACTTGATATTTCCATATTTATCTAGAATTTATGATGAAAATTCAAGTTTCATTAAAATCTGACAAGAATGGCGGAGACTTTACATGAAGAGCTAAGTGCATTTATGACAGTATCTCGCTCAATTCTTCTTAGAATGAAAAATGTTTCAGACAAAAGTTGTAGCGAAATTCAAAACGCACATTTTATGACGATAACCTTTTTCCGAAAATCGTGCCTCTTTTGAGATGATGTCGAAAAAATTGTTAAAGACGGACAGGCCACAGATGACATTATAATACGGCGCATGCGCTTTGGGTGTTGGGTAAATAATACTAAAAACTCACATTCAGAAATTGTAATAAGTATTGCTTTTCCACGGCAACTTTGGTTATGCGAACGCGTCTGAATATTACGTTATATGTACATTGCCTGGCTTGTTAAATAAGATTTGAGGCTCTGATGGCAGTGACCTAAAATAATGTTGTCATTTGGTATGTGATTTTGTGTATGCAGGTAGACGTGTAAGGACGTTTTAGACGAACCAGCTGCCTCCGAGATTAGCGTAGAAGAGTGTAGAAGTGTAGGACATCTCAGAGGAACCGGTTTTATTCCGTAAGTGTAGAAGAGTGTAGAATCTTCAGGATATTTAAGAGAAACCTACTGTCTCTATTAAACGTAGGTGAGTGTAGCAATATTCTAATGTTACACATATATCTGTTCTCGGTCATCATGTTCCAGACACCGACGTTTCACAAAATCATGCTACTTTGATAATCAGGGAAGGTCGTGTTACGTCGCAGAAAACACCACTCTACATCAGTGCGTGTTCTTCATTTGTCATGAAATCCTTTTAACTCTGAAAGGCACGATGTATAAATGTAAAAAAACTTTGAGTAGTCGAAAGTCCTCTTAAACATCACAAAAATATATTCTAATTTATTTTAAAAGTAAACGCCATATTAATGACGAGATGTTTTTGTTTATACTCACAACGTTCTTGGAAATTATTCAGACATATCCTTTTCATTGAGCAATGTGACATGTATGTGTATATATACACACACACACACACACACACACACACACACACACATATACGATCTTTATGCTTACATTTAGGATTCCAGTGTGTTTGTGTGTAATTTATATGTTACTGACTGGCCAATTCATGACGCTCAGTCCTTACTGCGAAGCCAATGATTTGCTCAAGAGATTCCTCGCATGTTGTGTAGCTGACAGTTCTGTTACCATAGTCATTACCGCGGTCACATTAACCTTTCTTAGCCAAATGAGTGTAGTTCTCAGCTTCGCAGTTTGTAACTTTAAGGTTTATTTTAATAGTATCCTCCAAGCTGCGTTAATGTGGCCTAGGTTTCATCCTCCGTTTGAGAGGTAACGTGTACTGACTGTCCGCACATTCACACTTAACTGTATAAGTGCAAACATAGTGCATCAAGACTATTCTCCCTGAAGATGGCCCAGCTGGGTAGAAAAATGTAGGAGGCTTTTAGCAGTAAAGATTATATATTTTGGTGCATTAGTTGGTATTCATTTATTTCGTATGATACAGTGCACGGACATGGAACACATTAAATTTGGTACCTACAAATTTTGCAAAGAAACTTAACCTTTTAAAGCCTAGCGGTAACTTTACATACCGCCAGGTTTAATATTAAAAAAGTCTACGTTGTGCTCACATTGCGTTTATGTGTTTTGTGAGGATCTCAGAACAAACAGCAGCTTTTGCCTTATAAAACATTAAGAGACTGGTTTTTATAACCGAAGTGGAGAGTGTTTACAGCGCGGTACGCACTGAGTCCTTATATAAAACAGATACGCTTCGTCTTGAAAGGGTTAATATTATTAAGTTCGTGAACTGAACCTGTAACCATTTATATATACCAACATATGCACACAAATTGTTTAAAATCACAAGTCATTTGTAGCTTATTTTGCTTATGAGTATACACAGGTTTAATATTATTCATTCCGTGCGTTGTGCTTGTAACCATTTACGGATATACCATTATATGCACACTAATTGTATAAAATCACAATTGACTTGTGATTTTATACAAATTGTAGTATAAAATCACAATTGGCTTGTGATTTTATACAAATTGTATAATATCACAATTGACTTGTGATTTTATACAAATTGTAGTATAAAATCACAGTTGGCTTGTGATTTTATACAAATTGTAGTATAAAATCACAATTGGCTTGTGATTTTATACAAACTGTAGTATAAAATCACAATTGACTTGTGATTTTATACAATTAGTGTGCAGATGTTCTTATACATAAATGGTTGTGCGGGAAGTTCGGGAGTAACGCCGGTTCGCAGATCTCTTAAAAGCTGCATGTCACATTTTACCATAGATAATTAACGTGCCTTACAGCTTATCAGACATCAGACATTTCATTGTTGTGGTTTCGCAAGGAATAAAACAGCAAAATACGCTGTCGCACCACAGAAGTTGGTCACAACGACAACCGAAAGTACCTCATTGAAAAATCCGCACATTTTAGCCCACATGATGTACCGTTTCTAACTTTAAGCTGGTTTATTGGCTGTTTGATTACGATCACTGAAACCATATTTTTAAATTCTGCCGTTATTCTCTCCCTTTGTAAAATGTTTTCTTATATTTACATATACTTAAGCAAGGTCGAAAGGTACCGGTGCTTCGGTCGGTACGCGACCTCATATTTCCCCATTAAAATTTATCTCTTAGTAGCAGCTTTGCTTTCTGTATCACGCCAACTTTCAATAACTTTTAAAGTTTGTGACGTGCGCATCCAGTGCAACAGTGATTTAATGTTCTTCAGTGGCTATAAGAGTGGATCACTGGCATGTTTATCCGTGGAAGTCACTGATAAAGATGCGAACTGAAAAATTGTCCTTCTAAAATTTCAATTCTGTTGTTTGTTAAAATTATGATAGTATATGTAGAAGCAGTTCATATTCATTTTCCTTATACTGCCTTTGGAGGCGGAAGTGACAAAAATAATTATTCATTTAAAATATTAATTTGTCATATCCTTGGCTTATTTTGCTATTCAACCCAGGTGATTTTCTTCTTGACTATGTTTCGTATGAAAAGAATAAAACGAGAAGAAAGGGGAGAAGGAAAATGACATCAAGAATAAAGGATCGACGAAGGGGACTGTGGAGTGTAGAAGGATGAATGGCTCAGGGTGGGAACCGAAAAATCGAGATGTTATAAGCAAGACAGCGCGCACCAAAACAGGAGGGAGACTTCCGGCAACCAACCTTCATACATTTCTTCAGAAGCCATAACTCGTGGCGCCCCATACCCAGTCCTCCACCATCCAACCCACAAAATGTCATCTACACACTCGCACAGTTTTGTCAATATTCAAAAATATTGCTTTCCTTTTACTGAAACTACTATTTGCTGCTTTACGGGGACCACGGCGTGAGGCGCCAACTTCTTGGCAAGGAACGATAGAAAGGTGTCAGCGCGAAAGGCTATTCGTTTTCTGAAGTGTGTAAGATCTAGGAAGGGTAGAAATGTTAAGGCAGGCACCATATCAGGAAACAGGAATGAAACGTGCATTACTAGCGAACTGTGTCATGAATTAACGTAGTTACTGATTTCATTCTTCGAAACACCGATTTTAATGCATCGTCAGGTTTGATTGTGGAGGCAGCAGGTTCTTCTGACACAAGGGTAAAATTATACCCGATTATACGGCGTCATATCACGTACTTTTGTTGCTGAGATCATAAGAGTGGCGTCTGTCGGCAAAATTCTTATCTCACTAAAATCCGCAGCAGGAACATTTCTCCATTTCCTGGTGACAAACACTAATCCTTGATTACTAAGACTCTTATAGCCGATAAATCTGAAGAAGGCTGTCTTCTGGGATCTGACAGCATGCGGTCTGGCAGAATAGTCTCTTCCAGTCTGAAGATGGAGGCAGTATTTTCTTCAGAAATTCTGGTAAATTTCTACCAGATTACATGGCTTCAGTTTCAAGACCACGATATTTACACATCGGTCCGCGTTCGTTCCCTTTTCTATTAACCAACAATAAGTGACCAACATTTATACACTTTACGTCAGTTCTCTGGACAGTGTTTCATCTATCCTCTCTTCCGTAAAAGAAACTCTGCAGGAATACAAACCAGAGTCCATCTACTTTCGGTGTAAGGAAATAGTTTCTATCCTGAAGCTGGAGGCAATATATCGATCGGAAAAGTTGGCAAATGTCTGTCAGATTAGGTGGTGTCACGTCCCGGAGAAGAGTATTCTGCACATTGATCCGTCTGTTTTCAGTTCTGCTCCTAGTGACAAAACGCGGGGCAACACACACATTGATCCGTCTTTCTTCGGTTGTCTAAAACGTGTTTCGTCTGCCGTTTCCTCTCAGAAAGAAAGTCGACAGGAATCACGAACAAACGTCAAGAGTTTTATGGCAAGCACAACTGTTTCTTATAGCCTTCACTTAAAGAATAGAAAGAAAATGTTGATTCTGACAGCTGGTGTACATGAAATGAAACTCAAAAAGCGATGTTGTCCATAATAAACTTCAGTCTATATTGCCGGGAAGTTGTACAGTACCGTCATCATTACGGGTCCTGCATCTTAATTTAAATATGTTTTTCTCTAAACACAGAAAATTTCTATTGAATATTTTATTACACGTTTCGGTCACACACAGCGAATTTTATGAAAATTCTTTTACTTTATCATACTACATGTTTCGGCATGAGCCTTATGTGAAATATGTATCTTATGATCAAAAAATGTTCTAAACGCAACCTTTGTAGTCTTTAATTCATCGATTCATTCATCTGATCTGCAGTCATCTCCAGCACCACATTTCAAAACTTTCCACTTGTTTCTGATCTACTTTGGGAAGTGTCCACATTTCTGCACCGTATAAAGCTATGCTCCAAATATAGCACTTTACTAGTTTCTTCCTTAAATTTAAGTCCAGTTTGTTGATGAAGAGAATCTTCTTCTTGCTGAATGCTGCTTTTGCCATAGCAATCCTGGATCTAATTTCACGTGTACATATTCTATGTTCTCCAATTGTTTTTAACCTATCATAATTTTTATTAGAGATGGTTAGTCTTTAATAACGTTAGGATTAGTACAAGTATGTTGTAATTAAGTTAGATGAATACACCATCACGTAGAATACACTATTCTTTTAAATGTGTTGCTTCAATATACTTAACACAGCATGTCATTTGCGTGTAGAAATGTGTCGGGCAGGTATTGTGTAATTCAAGGTTCTTATGGCGGTGACCGTCTTCCGGTATGTGACGTGGCACAGCGCAGTCTGGCGGGCACTGACTTTTTACAGACAGAGTCTGCCTCACTCATGACTATAGATTCGTCTGAACATCCAGACACTCAGGATAGCTCTGTATCAGACACAATTCAGTAGGCGCCTCGACACGCTTTCACCGGAGACAAAAACTGATCCAGTTTCTGAAACGCTGCGTCGTTCTCGTAATACTGGATGATGTGCATACTTTACAGACCGAAAGATCCTGGACGTTTGGACGAAATTTTGCAGTCTCTCATAGAAACATTATAGTCTGCCAGATTACTTAAGCAGTTACCCTCATCTTACGAACGCAGTTGTGTTCGAAGTGTTCTATCCTGAGCCAGATTAATCCAGTGCCCCTACTCAGGCAAATTTTCTTAAGATCGACTTTGATATCGACCACGCATTTACGTCCAGCTCTCCTGATTAATTAATCTCTCTGTTTCCCACGTCTTGACAGCCCCTAGTGGGCCAGGGCCTCTTCATTGTCGAGACTTCACGATCACACTCACTTACACACACCACAATCGGTAGGACTCCTCTGGACAAGTGATCAGTCCGAAGCAGAGACCTCTAGCTGACAACACACAACACTCACAAGAGACAGACATCCATTACCCCGGCGGCATTCGAACCCGCATTCCCAACAAACGAGCGGCCACAGACCCATGCCTTAGACCGCGCGGCCACTGGGATCTGCAACTTAATCCCTTTACTTGACGTTTTTCAACTAAATCTCTGAATGCATTTTACTTTTTTGCAAGCTGGGGTTGAAAAGGAGGTGTCGGTAGAAACATGGTGTATTAACAAAATCGAGGTTAACTAAATAAAGAGGCTGGCAAATATTAACTGAACAGTGTTTTTTCGGACTTGAGCGCTGAGGTTATTTTGTTCGCTGTGTGGACATACAATTCCGCTTCATACATTGAACAAGAAGAAGAAACAGGAAAATGTAAGGATGCAGCTTGTGGTGAACCTAGTTTTGTTTTAGGCTGCCAGTATTTGGACCAGCCACGACTCTGGGACACAATGCGAACCGGGTGCTGTTTTCTCTGGAGTACGGCTACTGGAGCTTGAAACTGACCACTGACATTCATCTGGCGGCAAGGATAATAATACGTGGAGATACATGTTAACTATACTTACGTCTTTATGGCGTCATGCTTAATTAAACACGGGGGTAACTTTATTTTCGGAATACATTTAACAAGTTCAGAAACTTTTCGTGATAAAAATTGTATAACCTCTTATAGCGTCATATAATTGTTCCTGTTGTTGTATATCGGCGTAATGTGACAACTTGGTCACTTTCTGCAGAGGCGTGAGACTGGTCACCACAGAAATGACGATAAATATTGTGATGCCTGTATATAGAGCTATATTAGCTCGAGGAAGTCGTAAGTTATAATTTCCGAGATAATTTAGTTTATAAATTTAACAGCACGTATTATGCCATATGGTGTTTTGTTAGAAGGTTAACAAATATGCATCGTACGAAATAGTTAAAACAGGTTATATACAGTACAAGGGAAAATTATTATAGTGCATTTAGGATTAGATGGCGCACGCGCAGAAACCAGATATCGTCTTTCGATGAAACGGACGAGTCCATATGATTCGGCGGGGGTGACAGTTCTGTCGACTGCTTGCAGCCGAAGTGTGCGGGTCAGCTAGTAGCTTTTGTACTGTGCTGGAGGGGCCATGCTCCGCAGTCTTGCGAGGCATGCTGGATACCCATTCCACTCTTCTGTTGCCCCTTCACTTCCCCCCTCTCGCCTCGCCGTGTGCCATGTCATATTAACCCTTTAAAGACGAAGCGTATCTGTTTTACATAAGGACTCAGTGCGTACCGCTCAGTAAACACTCTCCACTTCGGTTATAAAAACCAGTCAGTTAATGCTGTGTAAGGCAGAAATTGCTGTTTGTTCTGAGATCCGTACAAAACACATAAACGCAATGTGGGCACCACGTAGAATTTTTGAATGTGAAGCCTGGCTGTACGTAAAGTTACCGCTAGGCTTTAAAAGGTTAACCGTCTTCTGCCAACTTTCTTCTAGGTTGCCCACTGAAAAACAATTCATTGCTTGTCTTTGAAAACCTCCAGTGTCCAGTTCAATCTTCAATCTTCATTTATTTATTCGTTTTCTTTGAGTGGTGTGAACGTTCTTCCATTCCCATTGTACGGTTGGTTACAAATGTTTATTTACATTCAGTGAAAGGAATAATTGTTTTAATTTACAAGGACAACCGGCAAACAGAAATGACCCTTGTCGGGTGACGAGAAGGTAGTCTGCCGATACTTAAGTTTAAAATTATTATGTCAGCGCAACTTGTTAATGCAGCTGATAGCAAGTGTTTCGTTACCGTGGAGAAAGAGGCGGTTTATGGACACGCTTATGTATTTGCCTACAGGATAATATTGGGTGATAATCTGGAAACCACAAGAAACTTTTTATGATCGCGGTAATATGGGAAAGGTTCCCTGAAGCTGAGGGGAAACCGCAAAATTAAAACAGTGAAATACTGAAAAATTATTTCGCTGCAGGCTACGTAACCGCACTCACATTAGGCATAACGTTGAACTAGAAACAGACGAAGAGGGTGTAATAACCCTCTGCAGCCTAGTGGTTACTCTATGTATATCCAGCTTTAACATTCGACTTACATACGTCCTGTCCCCAGATCCTTTGCGTTTTATATGCTTCTCAGAAGAAACAGCGATTATCTGCCTATATAAGAGTAACCTGTTTTTTTATATTACCCAGATGCGGGTTATTTGCTGTGCGAATGAAGCGAATATTTTGCTAAAGAAAACTAGGCTTTAATTTGACATGTACTCCTTGCATCTTTTGTCATAATGCCACCCAATTAGTTGAAATATTCCACATTTCCATTTGTTTTTACCTGTCATAATGTGTGCGCCGTTCCCAGTGGCCGCGCGGTCTAAGGCGTAGGTCTGTGGCCGAGCGCTTCCTAGGATCGTGGCTTCGAATCCCACTGGGGGCATGGATGTTTGTCTTGTACAGTGTTTGTGTTGTCAGGTAGAGGTCTCTGCGACGGGCCGATCCCTCGTACAGAGGAGTCCTACCGACTGTGGTGTGTGCTTGAGTGTGATCAAGTGAAAAATCAAAAACCCTCTACACCAACTGTGAACAAGTAGGTAGAAGACGGAAGGACTGCATAATCTGTGCTGGGGAGGGCTGCACAGAGATTCTCACTACCTTAGTTTCTTTCCACATCCATTTCCATTCCATAGCCTCTTCCAATTTCAGTTAGTTCATCTATCATGCACTGTAGCAACGTTTCTTCCTTAGCCAGTAACACAAGGTCATCTGCGTATGGGTTAATATTATTTTATAAAAAAGGTACTCCATGCCTTGCGACAGGAACTAGACACCAAGACACAGTGCCAGACTGACTGTCGGGAGAAAAGGGACTTCGGTTTGGAGATTTAGGTTGCTTGTTACTGTGTCTGTTGAAACATTTCCTTATCGAAGCCGCATTTAAAATTTATAGTACTTGGTAGATGTCACGTCGCGCATGTTAAGAAATTGCTGGAACTTCTATTCTTTTTTTGCGATATTTTTAAACTAAAGGACCAGTGAAAACATTACTTTAAGGAATTTGTTAACGATTTGTGAATGCTGTTCTACGAGCGTTCCGATCAAATGTTTGCCACTCTGGTTTCTTATTTCGTGGATATGGGTTCAAATGTAGGCCCTGATCTTTGCTTGTTGGCTCTTTTGTGGGTGTCCTTAATGTCACCAGTTGAATGACGGGAGAGTATAGTAGCTTGAAGTAGGCCACGGCCACTTCCACATCATCTCAAATTCATTCTTCCTTATTCGTACGGCGAACATCGTACACAGTAATAGGTAAAGTCGGTATCCCATCACTGGTATATTTGACAGACATCTGCGAATCTTTGAGACTTGCCATGTTGTGGGAATGACGCTCCCGGCAAATACGTACTCTTGTCGGTTTCCCACCGACTGTCCCTAATGTGACACGAGTCCCAGAAATCACCCGTGTTTAGTCTAGACTTGTTGTGTTACCATGTTGCCTGCCAAGCATTGTTTATCGTACCTTGCCGGTTGACGTATCACATCGACTTTCGACGAATCTCCGAGCCGCCTACGAGCGCGGTTGCGCCGAGAGGTTGTTATTTCAACACGCTTGTTGTGTAATTTACAATTGCTGGCGCATTTGTCAAATACACATGCCACGCAAATAGAGCTTAACCTTTTAAAGCCTAGCGGTAACTTTACATAGACCAGGTTTAACATTAAAAAATTCTGCGTGGTGCCCACATTGCGTTTATGTGTTTTGTACGGATCTCTGAACAAACAACGATTATTTCGCTACACAACATTTAACTGATTGATTTTTGTAACAGAGACGGAGAGTGTTTACTGCGCGGTACGAACTGGGTCCTTATATATAAAACAGATATGCTTCGTCTTTAAAGGGTTAGACGATTTAAGTCGGTCTTAAATGCACGATTAGAAACAAGTGTAATCTTAGGCCAAATTATCCAGGAAGTTAATTCACTTGATAACTGAGTGAGTCCATGGAGCACAGTCGTTCTTGAGAAGCTAACAGGACCTCAGCTAGTCAAGAAATTTCCAGCATTTTAAGCAACACCAAGGTTCATTGCCGCATTCACAAGCGCCCACACCCTGTCCCTATCCTCAGCCAGAGAAATTCAGTCCATGCCTCATCATCCCACTTCATGAAGGTTCATTTTAATATTGTCCTCCCACATACTCCTAGCTCTTAAGAAATGGTCGCTTTCCATCACGTCTACCCTTCTCTCCTGTCTGCCATACGTGCCACGTGCCCCGCCCATCTCATTCTTCTCGGTTTGAACACCCGCCCTATATTTGTTGATGAGTACAAATCACTAAGTTCCACGTTATGCAGTCCTCTCCACTGCTCTGTCACCTCATCCCCCTTAGGCCTAAATATCCTCCTCAGCACCCTATACTCGAACGCCTTCAGCCTATGTTACACCTTCAGCGTCAGAGACGAAGTTTCACATCCATGCAAAGCAACAGGCAAAACTGTAGTTCTGTATATATTAATTTTTATATGCTTGAATAGTAAACTGGAAGACAAAAGATTCTGCACCGAATGATAGCAAGCATTCTCCGACTTCAATCTGCGATTAATTCTTTCATTAATGGAATTTTGATTTGTTAGAGTTGTTCCCAAATACCTGAAATGTTCAATCGAAGTGGTCAAGATTCTAAATTGTAATCAGGAGGTTTCGGGTTCGAATCTCGACTGTGACACCGTCTATATCGACTGAGGTTTTTGTGACTAAGTCACTCCAGACAAAATACGTGGTACTACTCAATTTAGGCCACGGCTGTATCCTTCCGCACATACTTCCCAATTATTTATTCCTTGTTCGTTCTATCATTCAGCGTTACACAGTCTGCGTCATTAAACAAATCTCAGACAGACACTGTTATTCCAAAGGCAGTGCTAGTTTACATTAACTGCTTTGGTTGCACACGTCACAAAGACTCGCATTAACCCACTGGACTGACGAGGCAACTGTTAGCTATGAAACCGGACCCACAGATGTCAGTGTTACTTCCGCCCGTTATTTTAGTTCAGATGGCGTTGTTCGTGTCTAATCAGAGTGTAAGTTTCAGCGACACGGTTGGTAGTGTCAAGTGGGCCTGTCTAATATATATGCATGTGTTCAGGTTACATGGAAATATGCCCGCAATTTGGCGACGCGGAGGTTCAAATACATATTGTGCAACTTTAAATGTTATATAGACCTACTGCAGTTTCGTTTTGCACCAAGATGGGCATTGATGTGCGTTGTTTATAGCCACTTCTTCTTTTACCACAGGTATATGGCTTTTACAACTGCAGTGCAGTAAAATTTGCTATATTCACGTATTATATTTTGTTTCGTATTAAGATAAATCTACGTAAAATCGAGTTTTGTTAACATTATAAGAGAAGTGGGAAAACGTAATATTTAACGGTGAATAAAGCGATCAGTCAGCTGCGTCAACTGAAAACAAACGTCCACAGTTTCGGATACACGCACAGTCTCCAACCATCAGCCAATGACACATGGTGGAGAAACCCATCAGGAGGAGGTAAGTTAGATTTTACAATGTGTTTTAGAACAAAGTTTGCATCTCACAGTCCAGTTATTTCTTATTTCTGAAGAATTTCTTTGCTTGTTGCTTTACGCTACCTGTAAGTGAATTTGCCCCATTCTTCTATTTTATTTTAACTTGTAACTCCAATTGATGGTGGCTAAACATGTCACATAAAGAACACGTGCTGCTACTTCAGGACTTTTGCAATTGGTTACTTATACAATGCTAATGATTGCACTTGTTCCAAAGTTATTTGAGAGTAATAACTAACTAACTCCATGGAGCAGAGTACTTCCCCAGAAACTAACAGATTCTCAGTTAGGCAGGAAATTCCCCGCATTTTATTGAACCTGAAAGTTCATTACTGCATTTACAAGAGCCCTCTACCTGTCCCTAGCCTGAGGTAGGTCAATCTACTCCGTGCTCCCATTCCACTTCTTGAAGGCCCATTTTCATATTACCCTCCCGTCTGTGCCTAGGTCTTCCAAATGTTCTCCTTCTATCAGGTCTCCCCACCAAAACCGTATGTGCCCCGCTCCTCTCCCCATGCGTGTTACATGTCCAGCCCCTCTCATTCTTGATTTGTTCATCCAAATAATACAGCATTTAGTGAGGAGTACACATCGTAAAGCTCCTCATTATGTAGTCTTCTCCACTCCCCTGTTACCACTGTCCTGTTATACCCAAATATTTTACTCAGCGCCCTATTCTCGAACAGCCTACGTGCCTCGCTCAATATGAGAGACCAAGCATTGACATCCATACAAAACAACAGGGAAAAGTACAGTTGTTTATATCTTGACCTTTATATTCTTGGATAATAAACTAGACGACAAAAGGTTTTGTACCGAATGACAGCAAGCATTCCTTGACTTCAATATGCACTGAATTTCTTCGAGAATGGAAATTTTATCCGTTAGGGTTTTAATGTTATGATTAACCCTTTAAAGACGCAGCGTATCTGTTTTATATAAGGACTCAGTGCGTACCGCGCTGTAAACACTCTCCACTTCGGTTATGAAAACCAGTCTCTTAATGTCTTATAAGGCAAAAATTGCTGTTTGTTCTGAGATCCGTACAAAACACATAAACGCAATGTGGGCACCACGTAGAATTTCTTAATGCTAAACCTGGTCGTATGTAAAGTTACCTCTAGGCATTAAACGGTTAAAATATAAGTTTAATCTTCTAAACAGCGATGAAGGTAGACCATTGTAACAAAAGCTTTATTCCCCCACTCTGTACAAATGTTGGTAACGTACTGCTTGCCGTTGTCGAGCCACACCCCGTCACACCTGGGTAGCTTCCTTATCGACACGATTAGGCTTAGCCCTTTCGAATGCCAAACTCATCACCTGTGTTAGTCTGTATTGCATAAGAAAGGTAGTTTCGAAGCCACAATTACTGTCACCGTTTTGTCATAAAAATACTTTGAACTAACTACCATGTATGATGTTTGTTTTATGAGATGTTAGTTGGTGTGAGCTGTATATTATGGTGCACCGATAAATGTATTTTATTCGTTAAGATGTTACTGACCTTGCTAAGCTTCTCAGTAGGGAGTTAGGAGCAGATTGCAAAGCCTGCTTGCTTATTAGATGCATTCCTAGCGCAGTCGTACGTTTTCGGTGCTAGTATGAGTGTTGTTTTGCTTTTATGAAGGAATTCATACTGTTTGCGTACCTCCATATGAAATACATCCTTCCATGCAGTTGTTTCTCATATGTTTTTGTTATACACCAACTATTGCACCTTGTTTACACAATCTCCAACATGTTTCGACTGCGTTACACAGTCATCATCAGGGAGTCGATTGTAGACGATAAGCAGTTTGTAGTATGTTTCAGAATTGTAATTATACATATGTTGCAGTTTGTGTTCTTGTATATGTTGATAAAATCATAAAACAATATATATGTTGGACACAGGATTTTATATATCTTATATTGTTATACATTTTATCTTGTGAAATCCTATATACATACACACACACACACACACACACACACACAGACACACACACACACACACACACACACACACACACACATATTGTTAGGCTTTATGAAAGGTTAAATGACGATATCATTTCAAATTTCGCAATAAGCAGTTTTATGTAGGTTGCTACTTTTTGCGTTCAAATAAAAACAGGATAAACACAGCGCGTGTTACCAGCGGCGTAGCTAAGTGAGCGTGGGGGAGAGATTTGGTGCGGCCGTCCCGGGCGGCAGAGTCCAAGAAGCCGCAAAATGGACAGTAAAATGCGCATTTTAAGTGAAAAAAATTTTATTCTCAGTGAATTTTGAACTAGTGAGCCAAATAAAATGAAATTACTCTTGAAATTTTCGCGGCAACAAAATTCGGTGTAACCTAATTGGGCTGACAGCCGCGTCAAAGACGGGTTTAAATTATTTGACGCGGCTGTCAGCCCGAGAATATTTCACTGAAAACGAAATTCCATAGATAATTTTGAATTTTTTGTAATGTATGATTTTTCTTGGGGGGCGACCATTGTGATCACTCGCCCCGGGCGCTGAAAGAACAGCTACGCCTCTGCGTGTTACAGCTTCTTGAACGCCACTTCGTCATCAGCGTACAAAATGAAGTAAAATCCTGCTAATTTCGTACACTTTACAAGAAGAAGGTTGAAGTTTGTTGTGCTGTGTCATTTTTGTATTCTCATCTAATTTATTTTTCACAATCCCTTGTACGTTTTTATCAGGTTTATTTTTATAAACTGTATTGATTGGTGATGTTTGAAGTTGGTATGGCCGTGAGCAACGTTCACAGTCTTTACAAAGCTATACCAGACTGTGCGGCATTCTTTCTTTACTGTGGCGCAACAACCCAAATTGGGCCTATGCTGCCTCCTTTTGGAGGGTTCTATATCACACTCGGTTAGACACACCACACCCTCCCTCAGGAGACTGGGTGAGTTTCGGAACTGGTCTAGATGGGTTTGAAACATCTCATCTCCACCAGATTTCGATCCCCGGACCGTCCAGGCCGTAGAAAGTCGCTATACCGACTGAGCTATCCCGGCATCAGTAGTGTATCATGTAAAGGTAAAGTTCACCCTAGAACAGGCCATAAAAGCCTAGAGGGGGAGTAGAGGAGTAGATCTACTCTTTCTTTAACCTGGGCATTAGATGGGGGGGGTGGTCAACGCCACACCCCAGCCGGTTTAGTTCCTCGGAAAGAGACCCAATACCTATTTTACAGGAGGCTGGGTGGGCCCCAGGACAGGTCTGGACGGGTGTGGAAAATCTCGCCCGCATCGGGATTCGATCCCCGGGCCATCCAGCCCGCAGCAAGTCGCTATCCCGGCCCACAGTGTGTCACGTGCCCTCAGTAACTAAGAATTTAGACTGCATTTGAACTTCTGCACAGTACATAAAATAAATTCTGCACACATTATCTTGTGGACAGATGGGAAACATCTGACTGCAATATATTATTAGACCCTCAAGTAAGGGTAAAAAACCAGTCAGGTTGTGGTTTAGATTTAATTGTACGTGGGCGAGCTATGACTCTCCTTGTCATGATTTTTCTCGTGAATTTGTTCAGTCCCTCGAGGCGAATTTCACCTAGGTTAGGTCACGAAATCTTCTTTTCAATTCTTTGCTAACTCATCACACACCAGCCATCCCATTATCTATGCTATGTAGTGTGAATTAGCGAGAGTCTCTTAAATATATCACAAATTCCACTGGCAAATTGAATATGCAATTGAATTTGGGATTGTAGAAGAGTAAATAGATGAAAGAGTTTACGAACGACTCGTTGAATGTTTGTGTTATGTGTTGGATAATGTCATAGACACCCCAAAAATGTCAAAATTAAATTTCAAAACAATAGATATATTCAATTGTACATTATTTTCATTAGTATTTATAATAGGAATACTTGCATCGTTTCAAGTACTCTGGATTCCGTTGGCCTGTGCAGTCCTATATATATACCCATATTCAACAATCACGGGTTTGCCGCCCTGGATTTCAAGTATCCGCGGTTTTCCATTTCTGCCCGATTTTACCAGCCGTGGCATTTGGCTTTTATTATAACTTGTGCTTCACCGCGGAATACAAGCAGAGTTCCTGCAGAGAAGAGGTACGAGTTGCGTAGGGTCAAGTCTGTAATAGCTTCCGAACATCAGTTTTCTAGCTTCCACGTGCACATTGTGTTTTGAGACTTTTTTCACATTGTTTGTAAGAATGATACTTAAACACACAGCTACGACCTTTTTATATTTAATATGGACATAGGAAACCATGCTTTTGCAGAACTTTAAGAGTGGCTGTAGTTTCCCTGATATCAGTTGTCAGTAAAGCCTTCTAAATCTGCGATTGACGAGGAATTGTTGTTGTTTGTACGGGCTGCATTTTACAATAAACTAAATCGCGTAAGATTTAACCACTTCTTGCTTTTATTGAAAAAAGACAGGCAACGTACGTATAAACGTCATCTTGAGGTGCGATGACCTAAACATTTTTGCCGCTGAAAAGCAGTAATTATTGAATATTATGAGTGTGTGTCTGCAGCCTTAGTTATCCAGCATACAAAGCGCATGCGCTATATTATATTGTCATCTGTGGCCTGTCTGGCTGTACCATATTTTTAAACATTATCTCATAAAGGGCACGACTTTCGAAAAAAAAGTTTTTGAACATAAAATGTGTGTTGTGATTTTCTCTACAGCTTTGTCTGAACCCAGGTCTTCATGTAAAGTACCCAGTATTCTTGTCAGATTTTAATGAAAATTGATATTTCGCGACAGATTTTCGAAAAATACTAAAATATCAAATTTCATGAGAATCCGCAGGTGGGAGCCGAGTTATTCCATGCAGACGGATGTACAGACAGACAGACAGACAGACAGACATTACGAAGCTAATAGTCGCTTTTCGCAATTTTGCTAACGCGCCTAAAAATCAAATTTGTCAGTTGGTTGAGAAGCTTTCTACATGTACGGCGTCCGAAGAGCCGTCGGGATAGTTCAGACAGTAAAGTGGCTAGGCTGGACGGGATTTGGCTTCTGCCAACGGTAAGAGATTTTATTTCTCCAAAGCTTCCAGACCTGCTCTGGGGGCCACTCAGCCATCTGTTCGGCGGCTTCCTGAGGCTTTTTCCCTGAGAGGAAAGAGATCGGGCATGACTCTTACCATTTGCCTGTATCTAGTGCTAAGTCTGAGAATGCATGGAGCCCTTCGTTATGGTTACTATGTGAAAGCAAAGCGCAGAAGCAGTTTTCGTCCAACGGCTGAGTAGACAAATCTATGTATTTGGGCAGGGGATGTCCTTCAGTCGGCTGTAGGCAGAAGAGGAGTGCACACCAGGTTGCTTGCAACCTGTATACCAATGCTGGACAAATTCGTGTTGATGTTACTGACTACCCCCTCTATTCTCCTGTGTCTCCTACATTTCCCCTTTACTGCTTTTTTGTGTACCACCACGCACACAAAAAAAGAAAAACATGCTGTGCCTCGAATTTTCCATTACGTGTGCCCTTGTAGCATGATGCTTAACCAAGCATAAGGACAACCTGACCTTGGCACCCGACTGATCAGTAGTCTGCTAGTGCATACAACCTTAAGTGACCTGCGTCGATTTTACCCATAGTTAATTTTAATGGATGCACTTTAATAATATCCTCCCACCAACAGTTAGGTATTTAAGACGATGTCTTCCATTTAGTTTTTGTAAAAGTATTTGTGCCTTTCTCCTATTCATTACTACCTTCTTTGTCCATTTAAACTACATATAAATATTAAAATTCAAATAAACCTTACTGTGAGACTCATCTCTTCTCCTGTTTATTTTATTTGTATTCATTTACGTATTTACTAGCATAAGACGGCCTGAAATTTCAGCTGAAAAATTTGACAGTTTTTATGTATGTGTATACAGCTGTGGTAGTTAGCCGGGATAGCGCAGACAACATAGAGACTCGCTACGGGCTGGACGGTCGAGGGATCGAATCCCAGTGGGGGCGAGATTTTCCGCAACCGTCCAGACCGTCCCTGGGGCCCACCCAGCCTCCTGTATAACGAGTACCGGGCCTTTCCCAGGTGTAAAGAGGCCGGGGCGTGGAGCTAGCCACCCTACCCCTGCTAGCACCGAGTCTGACGGAAGGGCAGAGCTGTACCCCTACTCCCCCTAAGGGCTTAGTCTTGTATAGGGATCCCTTTTCCTTATACACCTGTGGTAGATCTTGACGGATACAATGTAGTCAGTTTCAATCAATATGCGCGCTTCGATGGTCAAAAATTCTTCAAAGGCACCTTGACAGAGGAAGCAGTGCTGCTGCTTTCAGAAGATTTTGCCGAACAAAGTCGAGGCTGCAATGCTGACCAAAGAGTAGGTTCCTGTCCCCTGCCTTATAGCGGCAAGATGCTTTCGGTAATCATTGACACCGGAAGCAAATCCGTAACTATAAGCATGGTTTAATAAAGAGCGATGGAATAACGGTAAAATTCAAACACAGGCTTTGTGTATATGTGTACAGGCACAGCCGCATTTAATAGCGTAGGGTTTACAGCGCTATGTGATAAGGTGGTCGTGATTAATGAAATGTAAAGGCTGCGAAAGGAAAGGATCGTGGCTTAATTTGAGGCAATATCCAGAAATTCTTCTAGAATAACTGATGACAGCCACGCTAAGCATCAGTTCAGGCCGAAATTTGAATCCAAGATCTCTTAAAGAAGGGTCGTGGTTGCCAGCAATGGACCTGTGAAGTCGATCCTCTCATTTCTGGTACATAGAAATGAAGTTACTGCTTTGAGGAGATGTACTATTTTGCGCGGCTTATGTCGCTGCCTGTACCGGTGCAACATGGCGGTTCTCATGTTGCTTCTTCGTCTGTGTCTCTACGCTCCAAAACTTGTAAAACTTTTCCTTCTAACTTATCACGATGCGATGTCATATCCACTTCTAGTTTTGCAACCATCAGTTTAATTGGAAACGACTACGTTTAAGTGTAACAGACCTCTTGCTCTCCCTAACCTTACAAAGCTGTAAAGCAGTAACCAAGGCAACAGGACAATAAAAACTCGAACACTGCACCGCTTACGCTACTGGCATAGAATACTGAATGTCGGTGAAGATATCCCTTCTTGAATGATGGGCAGGAAATACGAGAGCTACAACTATCCTTTTCGTTAATGGCTATGTATTTCACTGCTAATATGGAATGTATTTATCTTCAACTGTATGCAACATTCTGTCAGTCTGTAGGTGTATGCATAGGCATAACATAGGGAATGAAGGCGGGGGGGGGGGGGGGGATGCACCTCCAATATTTTTTCCATCAAAGAATAGTTCGTTAGGCTAGTAAGTTGCGTCGAGGCAAATAAAAACAGGAACACTTTCTAAACGACTATTTGGTTGATGTAAAGACAGAAAAAAGCGAAAAAGCTGCGTTTCACTGCTTCGTGAATTCAAGTTTCTAATACCCATATTCGATTTTGCTTCCCCAGTGTCATTAGCCAAATTACGCCCTTGGATGTCTCCACCTGTTCAACTGGACGCAGACGTTAACTGAGATCAAAAAGTAATGTTTAACTCAGTACAGACAGAATAAGGAAGGGTGAATATGTATTTATTCGTAAATGTGGAATATGCACATTTCCAACATGAATTCTGATTATTTCACTGATATTTTCCATTCATAATCACTAATTTTTAACATTTTACAAGGCGAAATTCATGTAAATACTATTTTAAAAGACAGTCCTTACTTCTCGGAAAATACAGCATGTCCTTTACGATGGTCTGTCTTTAATTCTATTCAGAGAACTACCTGTGCTTAACAAATGCTGATTTTTTATGAAAATCAAATTACATAAATATAAAAATCAGCAGTGCAGAAGAATTTTTGTTATATGACGCTGACTAAAGTGGTATGCATATTTATCACTGTCGTACGTTGGTTAGTTTTTAACTTATGCCTGCTTTATATTTTATATTCGTAAAATTTTTTCGGGTCACTTAAAATTAGTATTGTGTTTGTTGCTTGCTGCTTCTACAGGGAGTTCAACTGAAAACATAACACAGCCACACGGCAAGTTTAATATCCTTACAGTTTCTCATATATTGCCTATAACTTATCGCACGTTACAGTAGGTGTTGAAAGTAAGCTTTTCTGAGTGTCAGATATTCTTGTCACCTGGTGAACAGATTAAGAATAACTGTTTGAAGCTCTTGTCTAGAAATTTCCGAAGTCGTGCGCCAGATTATTTCATGTTTGTCTTCTGCGTGTAGAAAGTTTTTGTATGTATTTTCTTTCAGACTTGCGCACAGGTGATACGAAAATTGAGTTAGATCGGACGAAAGAGTAAGCCACAATCGGCGACTAATTATTCGGTCCCCAAAATGTTGCCGCGAGGCAGACATTGAACTGCGCTCTCTGTGAGATCTTGCGTCATCTTGCTGGAACGACTCGTAGCCCTTCTCCTCATCATTCAATTTTAAAAAAAGTTTGTGGGAATTTTCGAATGTACCTTTGTGCACTTATTGTGTCAGAAAATAAGGTGGCTCCGATTATTTTTGTCGCACTGATGGCGCAGCATAGCCCAAATTTAAAGTCGTGTAACAGCACCTCGCATAATTGTCTGGGATTATATGCCGAAAAGTATTTGTTATTTTGGTTATTTACGTGGGCGACAAAGTGAAACAAAGCCTGCTTTATAAAATAAGCAAGCAAACGGTAGACTTCACCTCTAAACATTACTGTGCAGAACCAGTTACACAAATGTACAATGGCAGCATGGTCTGCCTCCTGGAATTGTTGCACAACCGTAAATATATACGGTTTCAAACAAAAAATTTTGTTTTTGCTTGTACAGATGACTTCAACACACCGGTGTCCTGCGATAACCCTCTGAAATATTTTCGTGGAGATGACCCTAATCGCGTTGTACAATCCAGTGGTTCTTCGAAAAGAACACGTCGTGTTTGCTGTGGCTTCTTCTTGAGCAATTAACCCGTTGTTCGAAATTTGTTTGCTATTTAATATAATGTTGATTTCAAAGGGACAGATACACTGGGAAACTGTATCTAAATTTTCTGCGACACTTCCAATAGGATTTTTTTGAAAATCTCCTGCATGAAACAATATTGCATACTCACGAACAAAATTTACGGTGCACTGTGCTTCACACGTCTGTTGAAGCAGATTAAACTGGACTCTGCGAGTAAGCTGTCAGTTAAGGCAGTATATCGTACACGCGGCGGTAGAACTGGGAGTGTGTGCTTCGCAGCGACCGTTAAACTTGCCCTTTTTCTGGGCTGGATTTTCTATTTGACACTCTGTTTATTCATGGGACAGCTCAGTTCTTGTAGTAGCCAGAATATACTCTGGGTGCCGAGGATTCGGATTCTGATTCCCAGCAACAGAAATATGTCCTCTTCTTCACAGAGTCTATATGTCGGTTCTGGGGCCAATCCAGCCTCCTGTTCAGCGGGTATCGAGGTTCCGAGGTGTTGAGTGACCGGTGCATGAAACTGGCTGCAAAACTTTACCTACTTCAGATTCCAGTAATTCCTAGGGCTATGCCTTCACGCCCTCGTATGCCTTAATGGCGTAGTGATTAATTAAACAAATATACAAGATAACTTTTAATATATTTTTTTCACGGACGGATTTATTGTATTCAGGCATAATTTGCAATTCTTCCTGGAAATGGCTTCTTGTGCTATCGTGCGTTATAATAAATGAATGTAGGTAGACTTTTCATTCCTATCACTTACTGTATCAGAAGAGCTTTAATATCTTTGCAATTTATAAGGAACATGGAAAAGAAACCTTTAAAGTACGCATAATGACTTGCTTTGTCAGCAGGAATTTTCTGCAGCGATGATGACAGCTCATTAGAGAAGAGGGAAGCTGTCGTACTCCCGTGATCTTGTTAACAAGGGTCTTTGATTTTGAAGCGTCACTTGGAACCTTATGTCTTGCTATGTTTTGAGCGACGTATCACGTTAGTTGTAAATCTTTGGCATTACACAGTACAAAGTAGTACATAGAGCCTATTTCAGAAAGAAGACCTTTAAGTAAATTGTGCTTTTTGATTGTTCCTTTATGAAAATATGAATAAAATTAATTAGTTTCAAGAAAACAGAACAACGTCATAACATAAAAATAGGTTATCGAAAAAATGCCGTATTCTATGACTTTTGTACATTAGAGGTATATTTAAAGCAGGAATTAATCGAAAAAAGAAACAAAACCTTTCAAACTTCTTTATAATTCAAGTATGAAAGAATCTGCTAACAAGAACCACCCTCCATTTTTGAATGTAATATATTTTACGAGATGTGAGAATGCAGAGACATCTGTAAAGCTTTAGACTGACAAGCAAAACACGCTCATTGACTCCTTAGTCACAAAATATTCAGACCACTTCTGTCTCAAAATTAGTACAGTCGAACCCAACATCAGTTTTTGCGACACCTCGTCAGTAGCGAACATATTCAGTGGTACCAATTAATTTCTCACTTTTAACCTTAACATTATACTCCTTGGTTGTGCCAACACTCGTTTAAAACGATACAAAATACGGAGTTCCTGTCATGACACCATAACGGAGTTCGACTCTAATTTAGTTGAGTTACACACATACCCTATATGCAGTGTGCTCCTTGTCTCACATTCACCGATAAAGAAGTTTTCAGAGAGAATAGCTCCTACAGTTAGATATAAAACGAAGCACTTGATGTTAGCAGGACTAAGGGAATTGGCGTCGAAGCAAATGATAACATTTTATACGCAATTCGGTTCAGCAAATGGTCTTATATCTACAGTTAAAATGCCTGTTTTGCTTCATACACCGAGGGACATGGTTCAAGTGTTACAGTCTGTGTTTTAGGGCTGCAATACACAATATCTCGACAAGCTCTTTGTGATATTCCTAATAAACTCCAGATACCGTAGTCGCTGTAGCGACTCGCTACAGGCCGGAAGGTTTAGTGTTCGAACCCCAACAGGACGAGGTTTTCGGTACCTTTCCAGATGGGTTCCATGACCCACCCAGACGTAGTACATCCGTCTGTTACCAGATGTGCCTACTTCATAACAGCCAGTGTATATACAAAAGTCCACACACATACAACATCCAGCTGTACCTTTTTTAATATATACTGAAATAAGCTGTGTGTGTAACTCTTAATATTAATTTATACCCTTGAAAATTGTAGCCCCTGAAGATGATCTAATAGCGATCGAAACATATCGGGAAAAATTATAACAACGTTGTGAAAGTTGTAATACAGAAGTATTAAAACAGAACATTAGTTCGGAAAGCGTTATAACTGAACAACGATCATACACAGAACGAACAATGTAAAATATATTTCGGATTCTTCATGTGTGCCACAAGATTTGCCCATCTAGTATAATAATCCAAGATTTCAGTTCTCACAAAAATCAATCACAGCCAACTCTGTTTTGTATCTCTTTATTTGGAGATTTTGAGCTACAAGTTTCGGCCTGTTATGGCCATCATCAGGCTCATCTAAAAAAACTTGAACACCGAAACCCTACTTTGAGAAAGGGAAGGCCCTCCCTTTCTCAAACTAGAGTCTCGATGTTCAAGTTTTCTAGAGGAGCCTGATGATGGCCATAACAGGCCGAAACTTGTAGCTCAAAATCTCCAAATAAAGAGATACAAAACAGAGCTGGCGGTGACTGATTTTTTGTGAGAATTGAAACATAAGACAACGGGCTTTTTGAGCATTAAATCCAAGATTTGGTCACCCAAACAATATTTGAAGATGGATAGGAATCAGAGAGCTCCTCACTGAGCAGTTCTCTCCATCCTTGTATTACTTCCTCCCTCCTAGGCCCTGCCAACGTTTCTAGCATGATAAAATAAAGGCTATTTTCTAGAAGGGTCGCAGAACACGTGTAGGGAATATGAAAAATACAAAGCAAAGTTTAGTAGAAAAATCTTTTCGGAGGAACCCTCTTTGACGCCTGTGGGTGTATGGGTGTGTGTGGGTGGCTGTATAATGAATTAAGCTGCCTGGGGTTGTGGCCGAGTGGTTGGCTGTTACGAACATGGCGATGAATTTTCCTCGTAGTAGAGACAGAGAATTTCTTAACCAGCTGTATGACTACAAGCTTCTCAAGAATTATTTTGTGTATTGTAGTTAATCTGCCAGTTGATAGCATATCTAGCCTATTATTATCCTTCAAAAGCAGACTATGTAAGAAACTATTTGCTTAACTTTACGTCGAAGAATGGAATAGATTGGATGTTCACAGATAATCTTTGCTGCTTATAGGAAGCCTATCAAACCTGCAGTTTGCTGAAAGTAAAAGCGTCAGCTTTGCGAAAGATCTACCGTCTTTATGAAAGAGTGAAAGTCGGCCCATCAAGGGAAACTTCTGGTTCAGTCAAAAAATAATTAGCCCAACATAGAGGTACAAAAAGTCTGTCCGTTTTTGGCACAAAGGCTTGGTCGAATGACTCCAGTGCCTGTTACATCAAGGTCAAATGGTTAACTTTGAATACCAAGAAGTTCTTTACACTGGAAATTTACCGTCCTACAAACACTGAAGTGGTAGCTACCCCTGTGCTGTGTAGCACTTGGTTATGTGTCGTATTCTTGTTAGACTCTTTTAAAGAAGAAGGAAAAGAAAAGACAGAGCAAACCATTACTTTTGTATAGAATGGGAAAGGGAGGGAGATCAAAAACTATCTTTGAAGTGTGTCCAATAGGTCGTAAAATTTTAACAAGGTAGCCTCTTCAGAATGAGAGTTCGTAATGGGGCTTTGGCCCTTTGCCATCTCGTTTCAAGCAACAGAAACTATAAACAAGCCGGAACTTTCTTGCAAAGGGTTATTTCAAGGCATATTTGTAAAGAAATAACACTGCCTCTTGGAAACTTACATTGTAGTCCATACGGTTGTTGCTGAGGGATCATGGATATGCAAAATTGATACAGGAGTAAAGTCTGGGCTGGGTTAATCCGAACGTCGATTGGGACCAACGGCCGCCTCTTGTGAATACGGTAATAAACGTCTCGGTTGCATCCACTGCGGTTAATTCTTGACTGATTTTGAAATTATTAAGTTCTCAAAGACAACAGTGCTCTTATATAATCAGCACTCCAAACCGATTATAATGCTGCAAAGGAGTTTTTAATTACCAGACTCCAGTTTACGAAGTCTTCGCTTTACATGAAGCAGTTTTCATCTCTGTTAATTATTGATCCAGACTTACCTTGCCTTCATAAATAAAAATGGACTGAATCAAAGGCCAACATCTTTCTTGAAGTTTCAATGCTTGCTGTATCGCTGGGCAGAACGGTGGGAAATAATATGTTATCAAATTTGGTTTTATTTGTCTCTCTAATAAACACTAATATCACAACGTAGCATTAACCCTTTGGCCTTTGTAAAGAGAAAATATTGTGTTTTCTGCAAAATGTTTATAAATGTTGTTTACATTGATTTTAGTTTCCAAAAATTGTAAGTTATGGGCTATAAGCGTAATTCCACAGGAATAACATTTTATTAACCTTAACACAACTCGATTAAAGTATACAAGTGTACCGCAGAGCCTACGATGGCATGCTGCCATCCTTAATATTCGCCATTTTAGGTCAATAACGTATAAGAAATGTCTAGAGCAGTTAAAATTTATGATCTAAAAATGTATACAGGGCGTTCCTAAATTAGTTATACGAAGCTAAGGTGTTATAACACAGAAAGTAGAAAACTTACAGTAGTATGATATATAACACAAAATGCAGTATATGTTTAAGCTTTATCTACAGATATTCACAGGTGTCCAATGTGTTTTACTCGTGTCACGCGGCAGATGTCCCATCTGTAAGCGATTTCGTCCCAAATCCTATGAGTCATGTCCACATCTATGGTCGCAACCGCTTCTGTTATCCGTGCCCGTAGTTCTTCCAACCGTGCAGGAAGAAGTGGAACAAAAACTTTGTCTTTAACGTGTCCCCACACAGAACATTCCAGGGGCAGTAAATCAGGCGATCGTGGTGGCCAAGCTATCGTTCTACGAAGTCGCTTAGAGGTAGAACATCTACCGTGTGACACGAGAAAACCACATTGAACACTTGCGAATATCTGTAGATAAAATTTAAACATATACTCCATTTTGTGATATATAAAATAATACTGTAAGTTCTCTACTTTCTGTTTTACCACACCTTAGTTTTGTATAAAAAATTTAGGAACGCCCTGTATATTATTTCAATTTGTCTTCTGCGGAAATGTCATAACATTCTGTTTTGCACTTCGATATTCTTTACTTACACGTGGCTTTTATAGTAAAGCAATATGTAGTATGTTAGTCATGTACTTAGTAGGAATTGTTATTGTGATACGTAGCATTAAAGTCTTAAATTTGCTGAATTAAATTCATCTTTCTACATTATATGACTTCCTTTATAATCGGATACTGATAATGTAGGGCTGTCTGTTAAGAGCGTGTGTCATTCTTCAGGAAATCCTATATAATAATTTTTTTTTTGTTATCAACTTTGAATGAATATATGAACGTTTGTTTTCGTGCAGAAACTACTGTTCGGGTTATACGTCTGTGTTACCCGAGACTCGTCATTTGCCGGTTGTATTGCGGATTCTTTGCGAGGTTGCCCGCATGTTGTGGTACTCCGACTGACTGTCCCAGGTACTGTTAGTTATTGTTATCAGGTGAAAGACAGGACACACGCCGACTGTCTCTTCTGAACGTTTGGTTGACTTATTTTCCAGGTAGTTAGTCTAAGGGGCTTACTGGAGCGAAAGGAAATTATCCAGTTAACTGGTCGACTCGTTGTGTGGTTGCTCGCTTGTATGCATATTTTTGTAGAATTACAGCGACAAACCGAACACAAAGGAAAGTCATACTTAAAAAACATGTACGCTCTATGTTTAATGCTTTTATACCGACGTCAGGTAGATGGCTTAATGACGCAGAAGTCTTGTTAAGATAGTCACAGGGTCTACAATCAGAAAATGCCCAGCCTTCAAAGGAACCTGGCAATTATTTATCACGTACACAAATTTGACCAGTGGTCTATATCCTTAGCCAATTTAATCCGTCAAGGTCCATGCATTCTATTTATTTAAGATCCATTTTAGTAGCATATTCTTGTCTACTTCTATGTCTATCAAGTGGTTATTTCTCTTATGATCTTCCAAATTTAACATATGTGTCATGAAATTTATGTCTACACTTATACTTCCACCGAATGAGTAGGAAGGTCAATGCAACATGCGCCAAGGAACTGTCAGTGAGGTAGCAGGATACGAGAGTTCAACAGCGCTGGCGCCAAAGAAACTCATTCGGGTAAAAATGGTGGAGCGTGAGGCTGAATGCTCACCCCCACTTTGTGCTCAACTTGAGAAAGCTTAGACTTGCATGTTTAATAGCATCGGTTAGGAGCTTAGATTATGTTGCTTCTTATTATAGTAAGAGGGGCACGCGGTGGTGCAGCTGGTTGAGGCACTGCGCTACGAGCCGGAAGGTCGCGGGTTCGATCCCCGATGGTGTCATTGGAATGTTTCATTGACATAATCCTTCCTGCCACACTATGACCCTGGGGTCGACTCAGCCTCTAACAGAAATGAGTACCAGAAATATTTCCTTGGGGGTAAAGGCGGCCGATGCGTAGGGCTGACAACCTTACCACCTTCATGTGCCGATTGTCTTGAAATCTGGGAGCCTCAACCTCCTGGAACCCGAAGGGCCTGTCCAGGCCTGTAATGGGATTGTTTTACCTTTACCTTATTGTAGTAAGATTAATGTATAATGATATGGAAAGTCTGTAAAAGAATGCGCATTTGGCCTATTTATACGTATTCCAGCACTGTAAGGCCTGACGACAGTATGCTACGATAACTCGCACTCTGGATAGCCAGTCTCAGGGTTCGACTTGAACGTGAAGCCTCCCAAAAATGAAGCAGGATTGCGACACAATCGACCTCAACATTCATATTCGTGGAGCTTAACCTCCCATTTCCCATGCGCTATGTGATGTGGCGCTTAATTAAGCACTGGGATAAATGCGTTTATCTCTATCCGCAAACAAGATGTTGTTTCCTATAAGATAAAATATCCTCTGTATTTATTTAGGATTCACGTTCTGATAGCACATGACGGAGTGAGTGTGTACCTTCACGCACTCTTACCTCCAGCACTAGAAAGAGGTGAGTGGTAAGCATCACGCCCCGGCAACTTTGCTTCTTGGGCGATGGCTCCCCATACCAGCTGCATAGGAACTGGGTGGTTGCCAGGAACGGTATGGACGCTTTGAGGAAGACAGAATTCTTTAATCCTGTCACAAATAGAGCTGCCAATCCTGGGTGCCTCAACCTGTAGCCTAGTCACTATACCGACTGATACATCCCGGTTAACAGTAGCAAGTCTAAATTTGTCTACTAGGAATTAAGCTGAAATGTCCTGTTCCCTGCTGCAGGCTTATCGTGGTGGCGATATAATCAAATGCAGGAGATGAACACATGCGGAGTCATACAAAGCCAGGCTTTGTCAGTAGCATATTGTCGCTTTATTCCAGCGTTGTGCCAAACTTGATGCAGCAAATTCGATCAGAATCTTGTCTAATCAAACATCACACCACTCTGATAGACCCATAATGAAGGAAGGACGTCATATTAGGTAAATTACCTACTGGAATTGAAATTCAGTGACGTCAGATTATTACTGCAAATCTAAATTCGCATGATACTGCGATCGCTTGTTCGCAGAATTGCGAACAGAATGAATCTAAATCATATGTGTAACTTATTATGTTTAGCACAGATAATACGAGAAAGTGCAGATGAATATGTTGTACACAATATGTTGTAATTTGTATTTAATGATTAAGTATTTATGTAGTGAAAACGTTTTTATGAAAGGAACAAAGGCAGGTTTTTCGCTTTCAGGATTGTAAAAGTGAAGCCCGCAGTCTTCTTGGTTGAAGGTGGTGGTGGGGTGGGGTGGGGTGGGCAGTTCCTCCGAAGTTTTTAGGCGCATTAGCAAAATTGCGAAACGCGACTATTACCTTCGTCACGTCTGTCCGTCCGCATGGAACAAATCGGTTCCCACTGGATGGATTTTCATGAAATTTGATACTTAGCATTTTTCGAAAATCTGTCTAAAAATTCAAGATTCAGTAAAATCTGACAAGAATGCTGGATACTTTACATGAAGACTTACGTACATTTATGACAGTATATCGCTCAGTTTTTCTTAGAATGAAGAATATTTGAGACAAATTTTGTGGAGAAAATCAAACCACACATTTTGTGTTCAGTATTTTCTCTTGAAAATCGTACCCTCTATGAGATAATGTGGAAAAATATGGTAGAGCCAGGAAGACCACAGATGGTAATGTAACCCCCCACAGAAAATATGCGATTTGCATGTAGGGTGACTAAGACACGAACACAGACACACGCTCATAATATTTAATACTTACTGCTTTCCCACGGCTGCAATGGATACGAGAACGCGCCTCAATGCTACATTTATACTCACACTGCATCTCTTGTGTACTTATCTACACAAATTACTTCGCATTATGCCTCAAACAATGCACTGTGTTAGGGTTATATAACAGAAGAGCCACGACAATTTCCTATTAGAAATAGAACTTGGATTATGACAGGAAGCGAGATTGAGAGAACAACAGCTGCATGCGTGTGATTCTAACGCCATTGCCAGCAGTAATGTGCCGCCATAGTTCTGTCGGTGTATTCAGTTAGCTACGAGTAAAACGACGGGAGATTTGAGGCTCTATTGACAGCGAAAACAGACGTGTTTCTTTTCACCAAACCGTCAAAGCGTCGAGATCACTCCCCGGCCCCACCCAGTCGCCCGTCTAACGGGTGCCGGCGGCCTTTTATACGAGACTGAAGAGGCCAGAGTATGAAGGCGACGATTCAACTCCATCTTCTGCCGATAGCAGAACTTGGAGCTTTACACCTCCTCTTCTCTGTAGCCTAAGTCTTAATAGCGTGGTGCTTAATTGAGGACAAAGGAAACCCAGCCTTATAATGTAGCAAATTTTTCGAAATTTGACAACTTGTTAAAATTAGAAGACACTGTTAAGAATCGAACTGCAGTGTACGAAGGCATGACACAATAAACATTATGTTATGAAATTTGATAAGTTGCTGATGTATGCAAGCCGAAACCTTGTTACTGAATAACTTGGTGTGTGAAGGGTTTGTAGGAGGTTGGATTCTCAGGAAAAATTGTAACGCCTAGAGAGAGGTCAAACAAACAGCAAGATCCACTATCAGCAAGGACAGTTATCGTTTCTTTGAGGGAAAAACAAACTGTTGGATGAAGCAGGGCGAAAGGACGCGGTGTTTTAGGCACATAATAGTCAGGAATGTGGGCAGTAATAGAGACCGTTCGGTATAGACAGTTCCAGATACACTCCGAAGCACCTCCGAGGTAGCCAACACGACGCCATTTTCTTTGAGGTGACATACTGTCACAGATAGGAAGTCCAACTCTGTACTGATGGCCTACGCCTTTGTGACACACCTACAAGTTAGGACGGTTTATCTTTGAATTTGACCCAGATCTACGGTGGTTGCGGTCAATAAGGTGGTCACAGATTAGGGAACTGTAGGATGATATTTTTGTGTAACCTCGCTCCCATTTTGATAATATACTTAAATTGATTTAATAATATATTTTTGGGAATTAACTTTACTCACGATTGCTGTTTCTCTCTTTGAACTCCCGATGCCTTCGAGCCTTAGAAAAGGGCAGTTGTACGGTCTGTTCTCTCGCAGTCCCTGCATTCTTCATCAGCCTATACGAGGGATGGTGGCACGCTACCGGATCAGGTCTCCGAACTCGACTTCGTGCACCTGGTTCGCACCCTAAAATGGCGCAAAGTGTGATGTTCCAATACTAGTCCAGAGTGCTGGAAGGTTGTACCAGGCGTCACAACAAACATCTTCAAATTTATAACTTTTTAGGGGTAAATTTACGAGACATAATGACACATAAAAAAAGGAATTCCGAGAGAAAAACAGTACCCACTTTTCACGCATAGATTTAGTTCTACAGACGTACTGACACTAGTGTTATCGTTGTTCCATCTTGTCTTGTGCAAACAAATTACTAAAACACAGATTTCATAAGTGTTAAATTTGTCGGTTTAATCTCAAAGTTTCACATCTTCCCGATATATCTCACTTTAAACATAAAAAGGAGTTGGTTAGGTACATCATGTAGAGGTGTATTAGGTTATCCCCATAGCAAATTTCACATTCTTGGCTCAAATATTCATTAATCACAATGAAACTACTGACAAAATAATCACACGCCCAACCTGCTGTTATTTTATTCGTAAATTCTACAAAAGTAAGTACTTTTGTCGTACTTTTGTCGTAACACAAACCTGTTCGTTTTTCTAACAAGATCTACTGTGTTGTGTTATTTCTGCACCCTAAAGTAAGTGGTGCTAATGGCGCCAATGTCACTGTCTCCACACAGGTTCGCGGGTCCGCCACGTTCTTGTTATGGATTATAGATAACTAAAAATTACCTTTTCAGGATGGCGTGTGAAGTTATTGTGGTCATAAGAGGGTTTGTTGTGATTGTTCAAACGGCTCAGAAGTTAAGTTTGGACACACGCAAACACAGGTAATATGGCGATCACGTAAGCCTTAATATTTAGTAAAGAAAGGAGTCCAAAGCTAAGCTTTCTTCTACAAACTAAAGATAAGTTAGGAAAATTAAAGGGTGTAAACTTAAGGAAAGTCCAGTCTTCTAGGATGCGAGCCATTTTTGACTCGTAAATTGTTTGCACGCAAGTAGCCGTTTATCAGTCAACTAACCGTAACATTCCGGAAGAGTTTCTCCTCAGCACCACTATCAGAACCTCAAGTTCTCCAAAGGCCAACTAAACTGTAGAACATATAAACACACAGCGCTCCTATCGGCGGGGAATTTGCATTTTCCGGAAGTATCGGGCACTGTGTGGCTCATCTAAGGAAGTTCTAACTTAGCACCTTCGGTAACGGTGCTTTATCTGATATCTGTAACGTAGCCTAGTTTAAAAGCTGCTGCATAGAAAAAAATTGTTGTTGTTTGTTCATGAACATGAAATAAGGCGTAAAACAGAGATTGTTATTGTGACGTAATTATTTGTGTTTTTCATGAATATAAAGCATAACGTAATGCAGAAGGGGTTTATTGTGGAAATTTATATAAAGAAAATCTGTGGCCGGGCAGTATAAGGCGTGGGTCTGCGGCCTCTCGCTTGCTGGGATTTCGAGTTCGATGTCTGTCTCTTGTGAATGTTGTTAGTTGTCAGGTGGCGGTCACTGCGATGGGCTGATCACTCGTCCAGAGGAGCCCTACCGAGTGTGGTGTGTCTAAGTGTGATATCGAAACCTGAACAATGAAGAGGCCTTAGTCCACTAGGGCTGTGGAGCGATACAGCCTAAAATATACGTATATAAGGGAAGTATCTTGTGAAATTTTCGCAGCAAATATGTAAGACAGTTCCCTTTGTTACACTGCCTTTGACATCTACAATGTATAATAATCTGGCAGAAAAGTTTCGAAAAATATTTTCATTTTTATGAAGAAGTGAGACCTACTTCGATATATTTTTTCAGACGACACATTGATGTTACTGGAGCACACTTAAAGACGGCTGCACGAATACCTTAAAAGTCGGTTACCCCAGGAGGCTGGTGTATCAAAGTCATCATTACAGGTAGCCAAAATTCAATTTATGTGAAAAAATACAACTTTAAATTTTTTAAAAAATTCCAGGACGCAAAGTACTTTGGAAGAATGCGGCTTCTTGACTGGTTCTGTGAATCAGTGTGCAGTTGTGCTGACTTGTTCTAGAGATTAGACACGATGAACATCAACAGCCACGTAAATAACCAAAATAACAAATACTCTTCGGCACGTAATCCTTGGCTAACACATGAGGTACCGCTACGTGACCTTAACCTTTTAAAGCCTAGCGGTAACTTTACGTACCACCAGGTTTAACATTAAAAAATTCTACGTGGTTCTCACATTGCGTTTATGTGTTTTGTACGCGTCTCAGAACAAACAGCAACTTTTGCCTTATAAAACATTAAGAGACTGGTTTTTATAACCGAAGTGGAGAGTGTTTACAGCGCGGTACGCACTGAGTCCTTATGTAAAACAGATACGCTTCGTCTTTAAAGGGTTAAAGCTGGAATGTAGTGCGACGAGGTTGATATGAGCCGTCTGCTTCACGGATACGATGAACCCGAAAGATTCACTGGACAAATTGTTTTAACATTTTTTTTTAAATTTATGTCATGTGGGGAAGAAATACGGATTCTTCCAGCAATATGGTGCGAACTCCTGTAAAGTCAATAATTCAATGGTGGCCTTTAGTGTTCTGCTCATTCATCCGATCTGATGCCTTGTGACTGCTATTCCTGGGGAAGTTCGAAAGGCAACTCATTTAAAAAAAAATCCACACGACGAGGGCGAAATTAACGAAGTGAAAAGGCTCTCATTATCGGCAATTTCTATACAAGAAATTTAAACCATTTTTAGCAATTTCTTCATCAGGTGTCATGCATGTCTCAAGGTCGAAAGAGGTCATTTCAGACAATTGCTTACAATAGAGACTATTAATGTAATTTCTATGAGAGGTGTAGTGAATTTTAAGACCGGGTTTCGCTTTAAGGCGGACAGTTTGCAGAACGCAACAGAGTAGACTACCAGAATTATTAGAATTTTGTAATGGAAAGAAAAAGAAAAGTGAGAAGATCGAGAAGCAAACTGATTGACCAGTTTCAAAATTTCTGAATATCGTGAAGAGCTTGTGACACCAAATTATTAAGTTATAGGCAAGGAATGCATGAATTTTTATCGCTGAATTCTAAAGTTTGTAGCGTTCTGGTTCGGCACATAAGTACCAAACTTGCCGGGGGGTCTGCTGCCTCAGTGTTTCGGAGAGGCCGACCTGATGATGGAGGCAGCATGTTTCTCCGTAACATCTGTACTTACGTACCGAAGTTCACGATCTCCTATCTCAGAAACCATAATCTTTATATTCCTAGCCGTGAGAACTCCAAAATTTCAAGAGATATTTTTATGTAAATTAGCATATTCTATCTCAGGCGAAACTGATGACTAACTGTACATGATAAAGTCTCATAATCGTCCGTATGACAGCAACGTTTCCTCGCTTGTGACGTGGGTAACAGTACTGGTGCTAATTAAGCGTGTAATTAAATGAACAAACTGGGTTCGCTAGGTACAGAATGCAATAGCGCGGAAGTAAGAGGGACCGTACACAATGCGACGATTAAAGTACCGCTCTTGAAATCCGCTGAAACACGCTTGTGATTTGTAATACAACTCATGTATTACATCTATTATTACCGAGTTTTTTAATTTTATCTATTGCTTCGGATTTAATAATAGTAATAATTATAATAATAAACAAGTCAATTGGGCAAGGTAAGGAATCAAGTGCAAACCGACAGAACCATCCCCAACAATCAGCCAGACATCATAATCCGGGATAATGAAAAAGGAATATGTATGCTAATTGATGTAGCAATACCGGGATCCAGAAATGTGGTAAAGAAAGAAGCCTAGAAAGGTCTAAAATATAAAGACCTCATAATAGAAATACAGCGCATGAGGAATGTAAAAACACAGGTGACGCCAGTTATAATAGGAGCAACTGGAACAATTTCAAAATCCTTCAGAAAATACTTGAGCAGCGTACCAGGAAAGCACGATATCAAGGAACTACAGAAAACGGCTATATTGGGCACAGCACACATACTGCGGAAAGTGCTAATGTAGAAGCACAAAAGAGTTTAATATTGAAGACAGCGTTATATGCACCATTAACAGTACGCGCAGAATAGCTGCGACACTGTATACCCTAGAAACATGGTTTGTTTCAGGTATATAAGTGTGAATACCCTGCATAAAGGAGATGGCGATGATATAATTTGATGTTGCACATATTCCATGCAGCAGTCCAGTACACACAAATATCACTACCAGCTAGCTGCGCAATGTTTATATATCCTATACAAAGCTCCTACATGTCTCGGCCATACGTATCTGCCATCTTCAGGGACCTATAAATTTGATCGACGTGTACAGCATGTATGGCATCTCGTAGATGATTGGCAGATTATGTACATATATATATAATATAATGCGAAAACAGTGATGGCTGTCACTATATACATTGCCAATAAATAAATAGGTAGATTAATTTAATGTGTTCCATGTCCGTGCACTGTATCATACGAAATAATAAACACCAACTAATGCATCAAAATATGTATAATCTTTATTCGTGAAAGTCTCCTACATGTTTTGACCCTGCTGGGCCATCTTCAGGGAGAATAGTTTTGATACACTATGGTTGCGTTTATACAGTTAAGTGTCAATGTGCCCTAGGTTTCATCATACGTTTGAGAGGTATCGTGTACTGTCCGCGGTCTCTGTCTAGACACTGTCCGCGGTCTGTGTCTAGACACAGACCGCGGACAGTACACAGTACCTCTCAAACGGCGGATGAAACCTAGGGCACATTCACACTTAACTGTATAAACGCAACCATAGTGTATCAAAACTATTCTACCTGAAGATGGCCCAGCAGGGTCGAAATATATAGGAGACTTTCACGAATAAAGATTATATATATATATATGTTGGTGCGTTAGTTGGTGTTTATTATGTCGTAGGTAGATATAATATTAAATTTTTTAAACTAATCTTAAAATGGTGTACGTATTAGGGGTATTAAAGGTGTTAAAATTCATGTTCCTTATCCAAACATCTGTGATGATGGCGTGTTTTCTTCTGTTTAAACTGGATGGGAAAGTCCGTTGTTTAAGTACTGCTAGTGTGCACCATGAATGGAGTGTTCATTAACGGTGGTCATTGAGCCTAGAGCTAGTTCTGAACTAAACCGTTCCAGTTTACCTTTACGTGAAGGTTTTGAAATCTGTGTTTGCAATTTTGTATGTCAAATTCAGATGAATTTGTCTGCACGCTATAAGCACTACATGTGAAAGGTTCTCTGCATGTGATGAATATTTTTAAAGGAAATTATGCTTCACTGAAAAGATTTAAAATATGTTAGTGTGTTAGTGACTGTAAAAAAAATTTACCTAAACGCAGAACCCTTAAATTCATGTGTGCCAAAATTTACAAATGCAGAACTTGAAGATGATTATTAAAATGTGTCTAAATTTTGTGAAACTAACATTGCTTCTGTGGGGTTTACAACCTCCCCCTAAGACCACAAATGTCAATGTACTTTTTGTGACCTTCCCCTATTGTCACCACATATAAATTTCACGCCTAAGATTTTGCACCGATACACAGGGCTATTGATCCCAGTGCCAGCGCCGTCTAAGGCGTAGGTCTGCGACCCAACGCTTGCTGGGATCGTGGGTTCGAATACCACCTGGGGCATGGATGATTTTCTCTTGTACAGTGTTTATGTTTTCAGGTAGAGATCTCTGCGACGGACCGATCCCTCATCCAGAGGGGTCCTGCCGACTGTGATGTGTGTTTCAGTGTTATCGAGTGTAAATAAACAACCTCGACACCTGTTGCGAACAGGTGTGTAAAAGAGGGAAGCAATACGAAACGAAACACAAGGCTATTATTAATTATATCCAACTAGCCACACGCCTGTCGCGTGATGGCCTGACAAATTCACGCAGTTCTCCATGGTCTCTTTCATCTGCCGTTGCTTTCTTCTGAGATCAACTCAAGCTTTAATTTTGTATATCGCTTTTTGCCATATGATAATATTAAGTTTTCTTGAATACACGATACTGAACTATTGCTTCAGCCTCACAGAGAACGCATCCCTTGCTCTGCTGTTTCTGCCGCCCCATGACGAAAATCACAGAGAACACACTGTCTGAATCTCTATTATAACCATGAGAGCTATCGATTATTATTGCTTTTTATAATTACTATCGATCATTATTAACCCGGTGGGTTAACGCCGTTGTTATTGATTAATATTCATTAGTAGTAATTGCTATTAATAATTATCGATGTTTCTGATCCGAGTGTGACTCACTCAATAACTCACACCATGCATAAGGCAGATTAAATACAATGCTTGTCCAACTAATGCACTAAATTCAATGTCTTTACATTACAACACTTTTCAATACTTTTACGTCTTAGTCCTACATGTTTCGATCCCGTAGGATCATCCTCAGGGACTCTTTCAAAGTTAAAAATTAGTTAAGAGTTACACATACAGTTCTTTACTTCAAATGAATGTCTGATGATGATCCTACCGGATCGAAATGTGTAGGACTAAAATGTAAAAATACTGTAGTATAGTGCTGTAATGTAAAGACATTGAGTGTAGTGCACTGGTTGGACAAGCATTGTATTTAAATAATAATCATGCACGGGAGGAGCGATATAAGAAGTGGATTAACATAATGATTATATTTCACTCTTAAAAATTTAACCAAAACCTTCCTATAGACGGAAGTCTTGTTACTGAGATGTGACAACAGTAGAATCACCGCTCATACCGGAGTATGTGCCATTTAAAAATCAACAAAGTAGATGGTTTATGTATAGTGGAGTGCCTGATATTTCTTATCAGCGCTAATGGAGAACAGTTGCTAAATATCTGTAAATACTTTATCAACGTGAGAACTCTTATTGTACTGAAATATGATAAATTTAATGTGTTCGATGTCTGTGCACTATATTATACAAAAACACTTTAAACACCAACGAATACACCAAGAGTTTTTTTCGTCAGTTATAGCGAGAATGTGCTGTGCGCAGTGCACAGTCAACAGCACATTCTCGCTTAACTGTATAGTGCAGCCTAGTGTAACGACAACGGAAGGTTCCTCCCTGAAGATGACCCAGCAGGGTCGAAACATGTAGGGGTGTGTTATAATTGACGAAAAAAACTCTTTGTGCATTCGTTGGTGTTTAAAGTTTTTTTGAAATATGATAAATTTGTTCTTGAAATAGAGAGCAACTTGACTCGTTGCGTTCCTAACCATCCTAATTCCCATCAACAATGAGGCTGTGACCACATGTGTGTAGGAAGTTTTTTAGGAGTAAAATACAACCCTGATACTTTATTTATTGTAGGCAATTAAGATCACTCTATATAACATAGCTGGAAGGGGTTATAACTTTGTTGAGTTTCGTGAAAAGCCATTTGACATTATCTAAATATACCACCGAACCCCCACAACCCTCAGACAGCTAAGTAATTTAAATGGTAATAGCCACCCCGTTCTTCTCCCACCTTCTCCTCTCCATGCTCAGCGATATTCATACTCTTAATTTGCTAGTAAACAATGAAGATAGGAATAGCTAGTAGGAACTGAACAGTGTTTGTCACTGATGTTATGTGGCTTATCACAACCTGGTCATGATCCGAGAAACTTCAGTTCTGTTGAAATTTCGGAGTAGCTTGTATCGTTCTGGTACTCTTGATTAGGCAAGTTAACTCCAAACCTGAGGTCTTCGCACTTCTGCTATGATGTACGGTGTAAGTTGGTAACGGAAAACTCAGCTGCACCGCAGCGGAAGCTTGAGATCTCGCATAGCTCCATATTATTAAAACAAACATTACGGTTTAGTCGGTATCAATGGTACGTAACACTTTTAAAAATTCCTAGCTTCAGATCTCGGCACAAAAACTGGCTGTGCTGACTGAGGGTATTACCTGTGTGCTCCCTTCCTCCAGTCCTTAAAATACTAATTTTCTTATCACAAGAGGATTATAGAGCGAAGTGCTAAAAATTTCGTTATATATATAAACATAAGTGACTAACTTAACCGTGCAGAGTCCTTCCCGAAAGGCTAATTGTCTCTCAGCTAATCAAGAAAATTTTGCCTCTTATTGGAGCCGAATACTCATTTCCTTGAACCGAAATCCAGCACTTGTCGAAACCACAAATAAATAAATAAATAAATAAATAAAATATAAGAAAGACCTCTGTACCCAGCGTGTCTAAGAAAGTTCTGAACGTTATGTTCGTCATCCCAGTTAGCCTTTTAATAAAGGGTTCTTTCTCAACGAAATAATCAGTCACCCCAAGTTCCTCTAAATTTAATATTTATTTCAGAGCAACCAATGTTTCTGCTTTTATGAAGCCATCTTCAGGATCTTTCTTATCCAAGAACATAGTAGGCTGTACGTAATCATAGGATAAGGCCTTACCCTATGATTACGTACAGCCTATTATGTTCTTGGATAAGAAAAACCTGAAGATGGCTTCATAAAAGCAGAAACATTGGTTGCTCTGAAATAAATATTAAATTTAGAGGAAGTTGGTGGTGACTGATTATTTCGTTGAGAAAGAAAGTTTTGGATAAATTGTCAAGCTGTACCGCACAAAAGGATAAATCTTTATCCATGTATCAGGCAGGGACGTACTGTAGATCACTATGAGCTGAAATCTGTATTCTGTATTGCCTGTTTCTTTGATTTGTTCGCTAGATATTCCCAGTGATAATAGTTGACATCTCAGTGGCCAATGCGAAGAGAATTTGGTCTACTGATAGAAACTGACCTTATATTTACTACAAGCGTCGTTGCAGAAATGCAAGTTTATTAATCAATTGTCCTCCAGGGATTTGTGTTGCCGGCTCCACGCTTATTAATAACGTTTCCTTTCGTAGTCCTTACCTCTTCTACCTACTCACAGTAGGTGTCGAGGTTGTTTATTTTCACTTGATAACACTCAGACACACACCACAGTCGGTAGGACTCCTCTGGACCAGGGATCGCCCCGTCGCAGAGACCTTTACCTGACAACACAAAAACTCACAGGAGACAAATACCCATGCCCCCGGTGGGATTCGAACCCACGATCTCAGCAAGCGTTCGGCCTTAGACCGCGCGGCCACTGGAATCGGTACTTATTAATTACATGAGGTTACAAATATGGACATTGTGTTCAGTAATTTTTAAAAATTAATTTCTAATTATTGCATGCATTTGAGTGAACACTAAATGTTAACTTTGAGACTGTATTGTGTTCTCTAAAGTCTCTATATATATTAATTTCTATTATGATTCTACTCTCTGTATCCTTTAACCTACTTAGTTTTCTCCCTTGTAACATTTTACCAGCTCCATTCATAAAACACTACCCTCACTTCTGCCACTGGTCGCCACTCCTAGGTTTTGGGGTCTCAGACTTGAAATTGTGCGCCGCAGCTACAGCGTCAGACACAGCTGTTGGCACATGTTGCATAAATCAGTACATCGTCAGATGCCCATTATGAGGAAAATCTTCTTAGTAGAATAAATTTATACTGCCACTTAACTCAATAAAGACTTCTGGTACAATATACAAAGCAGATTCTTGCTCAATATACCACGGTAGTTTTCACCTACACACAGCCAGTAATATAGGAGTTTAGTACCTTACACTTTCCTTATTATTCTAGATCATCACTAGCATCATTTTTACCAAGGTGCAATCTTAACTCTTTAAAATTGCTAAATAAATTTTCAGGCAAGCCTTTTGTAGTGTAAGGAATAGGCTGGAAAGCATTATGTAAGTACAGTCACTTCCAGAACCCTTATTAAACCAACATCTTAATTCTCAGTGCCTGAAAAGAGAATTTTTCAGGTTTGACGCTTGCTGTCTGAAGGCGAGAAGACATTTTGACCAGTTTTCTGAGAAGTGTTAAGTTTTTGTGTCGTGTAAGCCTCGGGAGTTACTGTTTACAGAATGTGAACCACATGTACGGAAAAAATATAGCATACTTCGTAGAATATTTGTTACTTCTCTAAGCTGCTGTAACTAACGTTGCTGAAGTTATGCTCACACGAACGTGTGAACATAGTTTAAAAATCCGTGTTAAATTGTATTCAATCTTGCAGTTGTTAGTTATTTTGGGCTTTCTTTAGTAGCCACATGTACTACAGTAGAACCCGCTTATAACGACATCGGTTTGTACGGTCCCTCGCCTATACAGTCAGATACGCTGTGGTACCAATTAATTCGTCTCTATTAGCTATAACATTATACCCTTCTATTATAACGACACTCGTTTATAACGACGCAAAATATTCAGCCCCCTTCATGATGTTATAGCCGAGTTCGACTCTACTTGTAACTGTATATAGTGTTTAATGCAAATAATGGCATATGTAAGGACTTCAGTTCCGCATGTAATGTGTTCCACTACGCTATTTGCTTAAAGTGTCGACCTGCTCATCACAACACACAATGAGCTGCAATTGTTGTGCTGGTCGTTCCCCATATTATTAAGAACTTTCTTTTCCTCGACAGTATATTTAAACCCCGTGACTTTATCAAGATTATCACATCCATTAATCTTAGTTTCTTCGAGAAAAATCTTTTTGCCCCTTCCAACTCCCTTCGCGTTTTTCGCCCGACCTCTTACATCACGTATGTCGCAGCAAAATAACTTTTCTTTTTTGGATTGTCGCTTTAAGCTCTTACATGTTAAAACTGCTATGATTAACATTGCATATACTTGCACCGTCGGGATGAAAGCCTTTCTTTCGCCCTGTGTTTAAACTTGAGCCTGAGTTTCTGTGATATTCTGGGTCATTACACCTTGCAGTATGGTGAGTATTTACCAATGATTCATAGGAATGTGTACGAGGAGGAAAATATCCCTGTGAAATATTAATACAAACCTAACAGACTACTTGTTGTCATGACCCGGAACGTCACAACCTGTGATTAGTTTTGTTAGGTAATTAACGGGTGTAATAATAGCGACAATCTGCAACTTTCTCCTACATAAATAATCTAAGAGTGGCAACAAAAATTGGCGGAAGTATGGACGGGTTTTCAGTAGGAGCGTGAAATCATCTCCTACCAATCACATGTTGAGGCGAGTACGAACAGGTTTCATTAAAAGACTGGACAAACCCAAAAGAGAGAAAGAGAGAAATTCGGGACACGAGAATCTTGTTGGATTGGAGGGGGCGATGTTTTAATGAAGGGGCTTTGAAGGAGGAAGATTGAATGAAGGTTTTAAACAAGATGTCGGTCGACTGACTATGTAGCGATAACTTTACCAACAAACTTTATATGTGCAATATTCATTAATTCTTATAATTAACAACATAGAAGTTGCAAGATTCTGTCGAGCTTAACCAACATTTTTCATGCAAACGAAATTTACGAATTTCATGGCAATATTGTAGAGTTTTCTTTTAACATGTTGTTTGATACAAGGTTACCGAGAGTTCGAGGTTATATACTGTCTCCATCTTTAGTGCAGACGCTCTAAAAGAAAGAATTCCGGAAGTCAAGGTACCTGGCTTGACGCCCCTCTTTGTTAAATTATCCGAAATTTTCTGTAATCTGATGACACCAGACTTTATTACTGCAGACGTCAATCTGACACCTTGCAATTAAGCTTAATTAGATCATACGGAGGATGAGAAGTGTACGTCAGATTTGTGACAAAAACAACATGATGGGAAATTTGGGATGTGTGGTTCAAAGCGGAGGGTAATATTAAACCGGATCTTGAAAACATTTTTTGTGTGTGCGTGTGGAATGAATTCATCTGAATCCGTAACGGGCTGTTGTAAATATTTTCCGTAAAAGACAGGGAATTTAGTGATTAGCTGTGTAATTAGTAGCTACTGAAAATGGCTCCTCTGTATTAAAATTAGGTCCTTGTTTTGAGGCTGTGGACTTGAACAACTTGGCTCAAGACACGTGCCAAACATCGCTTGAAACTTTTGTTCCTATAAAAGGGGTGTAATTTCTTCACTAGTTGAACAGATAGGCTGCACAAGACACATTGCCCCGTGAAGGCAGTCAATTGTTCTGTACTTTGTTATGGCATAAAATAGCAGAAAATTTTTCCTTTTCTTGGCAAATATTCCTTCCCTCAATTTAACACTCGATCCATCCACTCCTCAACTGTAGTGGAGTTGAAAAGGTTTAGTTTTTCCCGTGTTTAATTAAACACCAGAGCCTTAGAAGTGTATGTACGGGTAGAGGAACAACTCCATGTATTTGTAACCTCGTCACTACATAGAGAAGAGCCGTCAGCGTCATGTCACACATGCTTTATTCCCAGAATAAGAACTGTCGACAGCGACCGAGCAGGAGTCTTACTGGGCCCCACATCCAGTGCCAGAGCTTTAAGAAGAAACTTCTTCTTCGTGTCAAGAACGAACCGTTATTTTTTGACAGTCAAGCCTAAGTCTAGTCATTATATCAACTGTGCAGGCCCGGCTCATTACGTCATCCTTGATGAGCAAAAAACTAATACCGACTAATGACAAGTCTTTAAATTTACTCATTAATATTCTTCTGCTGGTTTTCTTTGTTTATCCACAGACGTCAGACAACGAACTTTATAATGTAGGTGCATCTTTTCCTTTGCGCAGCAATTTGACACGCACGCACGCACGCACACATAACCGATAGGACTTCTCTGAACGAGTGATCAGCTCGTCGTAGGGGCCGCGACCTACGAACACACAACAAGCAAATAAGGTCAACATCCATGCCCTCAACAGGTTCAAACCCGCGATCACAGCAATAAAGCAGCTGCAGACTTACACCTTAGACAGCACGGCTACTAGCATCAGCATCTTTTAGATATACTTTGTACTATAGAGTACAATTCTTTACACGCATTTTCATTTTGTGTGACTGTAAGCAGGCTGATGTCCGACAAGTATAGCGGCGGTTTGTCTCGTGGAGAAATGTCTGGCGAGTGGAAATTATATCTGGCTGGTGAATTGAACCAACGTTTGTAGGAACCTGATGGCCATAATTTAAATTAATAGAAAACGCTCTGAGGAGATATCCTTCGTCATGATTAAACCATAGCCATAGCTTCTCATATTTCAGCACCATATCTCTCTTGTTTACTGCATGAAACTCCTCCCACAGACAGAATGGGGCCCGAGTCTTCACTGGTAACACTAAACAACTCTAATACAAATATATCGAAGTTTAAATGTGATTTTCAAACAACTGCCACATTTTATCTTTAGTTTTTTTCCCCTTTTTTAATTCTCTTCAAATCTTTCCCTCAAAACTTGTTTTATTCTCCCTTTGAAAGAGAAAATATCTTCGCTCAACCCCTTCATTCCAACACTGAATTCCTGTTCGGATCTTTCTTTAGTGATATTTATGGGCATACTACAATGTTTTATTATTGCTTCAGATGCCCTGGTTAGGTGCCAGAAGGGGATGGAAGAATAGGAATTCCACAAGATTAAACTAAAGACACAGCAGAAGAATAATAGGTTGCTTCGGGCTGCTTTGAGACGCCCGAGTTTAGCTAGAGCAGAATTACTCTTGCAGGAATTTTCATATATGAGGCATCCGGCTCACATCTTGCATTAGCGTGATTACATCGGAACACAAATTTTATAGAAACACGCTTTGAGCATTACTGTGCACAAAGTAGGTATACTGCAGCAATATTATTTAGTAAATCATTGCTTATTAGCCGTTAAAAGCACAGTAGTTTCTTAATGGACAGTCAGGTTTGAGATTCAGATTTTCTGCTGTCTGGCCACACAACGTATTTTTGTGTTTTATATGCAGGTTAGAATAAACAAAGATTATTGCGTATACCATATTAACTGAGTGATTTTTTTAATAGACTGGAATGTGTCGACTGCGCGCTTCGCACTGAGTAGCTAAGTATTTAATGTGTTAAGCTGGTCAGCTCTCCTTTTGGAAGATATTAAATTATTAATGCAACTGATAATGATAAGACACTTGAATATCTCAGTCAGTATAGTGACTGAGGTATGGACTGACATAGGTGGGAGTCGTTGATTGGTCGAAAGGAATATGAGACTGCTTGTGAAGGGATAGAAAAGTGCTTCGAAATTTTGTTCTGAAGAGACGAGCGTTTCGAAAAGTGGGATGTAAATAGACCAAGGGAAAGTGAGGAGAGAAGGAAAGGACGGGTCTCTTTATGTTCACTTTTGCCTACCGGTTTCAGAAAATAAGAATAAGATATTCTTTGAATTTCTGTCGTAGGAGAAGTAAAAATTTAATTAACACGAAATGTAGCCACAAGTCTTATAATGCGTAGGCAGAAGAAATAAATGTTTTGTAAAAGGAATAAGATTTTTAAAACATCTGAAAAAATGAGTTAAAATTGGTGAGAGAACTGAAACAGAAGGAAGTGTATAGTACCGTTGTTATTGCATTATTTATGTAGGACAAATATTTATATACTTATCACCAACTAATGCACCACAATACACGCAATCTGTATTCGTAAAAATCTCCCACATGTTTCGACCCTGTTGGGTAATCTTCAGGGAGAATAGTCTTGTTACACTGTTGGATGCACTTATACAGTTAAGTGAGAATATGTCATTGCTTTCATCCTCCGTTTGAGAGGTATCGTGTCTAGACACAGACCGCGGACAGTGTCTAGACACAGACCGCGGACAGTACACAGTACCTCTCAAACGGCGGATGAAACCTAGGGCACATTCACACTTAACTGTATAAACGCAACCATAGTGTATCAAAACTATTCTACCTGAAGATGGCCCAACAGGGTCGAAATATGTAGGAGGTTCTTACGAATAAAGATTGTATGTATTGTGGTGCACTAGTTGGTGATTAGTATGATTTTGTATGGTACAGTGCACGGACATGGAACATATTAAATTTATATACTTGTCATTTGCAAAACACTATATCCACGGTAACAATGCTTTTATATTTTTGCTGACAGAAGTATATCCCAGTTAATTTTTTAGGCGCTTTGCCATAAGTATCGAAAAGCGACTGTCAGTTTTGTCATGTGTGTCCGTCCGTCTGGCAGTATAACCGCATATATCAGCGCGGTTTCCACTGGACGGATTTTCGTGGAATTTGGAACTGGGGACTTCTACGACATTCTGTCGACAAAATCCAAATCTGGTTAAAATCGGACAAAAATATCGGCCACGTTACGGGAAGACCTAGGGTGTGTTTCACATCCCTGGCAGCGACTTATGTAGCGCAGCAATATAGAGAATGCATCGCTGTGCTTCCCTGACAGGGTTTCCAATACTAATTACAGTGCTGACAGCGGCAGGAGTACATCAGCAATAAAATGGGAAAGCATTTTTGTGTTTCCATGGCAACAGTAGTTACGTGAACGTGCGACAGTGTTACGTTATATGTGCATCGTGTGCTTTGTTTTATGGGGCACGCGGTGGAGCAGTTGGTTGAAGCACTGCACTGCAAACCGGAAAGTCGCGGGTTCGATTTCCCATGGTGTCATTCAAATTTTTCGTTGAAAAATCCTTTCGGTCGCACTATGCCCCTGACAGAACTGAGTACCAGGAATATTTCCCGGGGGGTAAAGGCGGCCGGTGCTTAAGGCTGACAACACTACCACCTTCACGTGCCGATTGTCTAAAAATCTGGGAGCCTCAACCTTCTGGTACACTCAAGGCCTGTCCAGGCCTGTAACGGGATTGCTTTACCTTTACCTTTACCTACCTTGTTTTATGGCATAAGATCAGTGGTTGCCATATGCAATATATACAAATATGTGGTCCATACCACGTATAGACACCTCACTTTTTAACACCCATAAATCCTAATTTTGCTCATAGAGTGTGTTTAGGAGTGATACTCAGCATTAAGCACATTTAAGTGACTGGCCCTTATAATCGACATGGACTGTGTTCTTTGTGACGTAGAAACTTGAATTTATACAAGTAGGTACGACAGAGAAGTGAGACCAATTTCAGGCATCGGACAGTCCGACCATTGTTTCTGTAACATGAGATAATTACATTTACTAGTACTGCGTGTGTATAATAACACATAAGTGCTCTAGCAACATAAAACTGCAGGGTGCTTGCAAATGGAATTGAGGTGTGAAATTTACTATGCATATAAAGAGCATGACTGCCAGCCAGTTTGCATAACTGGAATTCTGGAGCCAGTGCGGTAACTAAGAAGGACATAGTCGTCTGTGTTTTGACGCCATCTAATTTGGGAAAGAGTTACGGAAGTTTCCGATGAACGTGCAGCGTCTGTTTTAAGACGGAGGAGTGCAAAAAGTACGGAAGAAACCGGTAGGCCACGCCTGCCCTTGGAGTAACAGCTAGCGCTTTCAGCTGTGCGACAGTCCACACCTCCGATCCTGAACCTCCTGCACTAAGTCAGAATGATTTTCTACCCCGTTTGCCGCTCCTATCACGAAGAAGTAAAATTGTGTTCCTCTGAAACATTGGAACATTACCCCAAACTACATAGAGTCATAACCTAGAAGCGAGTAGACTGTTCCCCTTTTGAAATGCGAAGAACGAAGTTTCAAAGCAGCAAGAAAGACAAAGTAAAATGAAGACACATTTAATATCCAAAAGTCCCTACATTCCTAAGAGTGGTATGTGTGACAGTCATTTGTCGCTTGTGAAAAATCGTTACGTCTTTGGAAGTTTTACAAACATTTACAAATTTTGCTTTTCTTAAAGACTGTCTGTACAATTGACACAGGTCAAAGTTATACCCACTGTTCTGTTACTTGCCCATTCGAGGCTCGTTGCTGTCCTACAATTCTTTTTATACTTGGCAAGCAGGCTAGTGACTTTGCTATAATTCGGTACGTAAAGTGACAAGTGCACGAGTTATGGGAACAAGATCACAATAACCATTCAAACATCTAGCAAGTGTACCCTAGTACAAATATTTGCCAAATAAAGCAGTCGTGGAAAGAATATTCTTGTCATTGTAGAGTACTCAAACACTGGCGCATTTTCCTAGTACTCCAAACGTGGGAGGGAGGCTTAAAGCCACAAAATGTAAGGACGTAACTTTCCCCTGTCAGTCATAGGCATGTGAATAATGCATTAATTGCGTACATTCTGATTCTGCGTAAGAGGACGTGGGCTACAAATTACGAGACAATTAACGCTGAACCTTAACGAGCTGCACGTAAAGCTGTACTTCTGGTTGCCTGTTACTGCCTGATACATATTTCTTTCTTGGAGAATGTGGGTGCAACCAGTTGGCAGGTTACCGTACAAATTAACTTAAAAATTATGACTACATACAGCTGGAAATATATTTAAATTAGTAATTAGTAATATATGGAACTTAAAACACGAAAAATTAAGCGAACATTTTCTTAGTAGAACTCGTACGTGTTTTCAGTACACATAAAATTCCAAGGTAACTAGAACAGAGGCAGTGAACCTGCCAGAGTTGTGACTCTGTGCTTTTAGTATGTAGTTTGTTAAAATTAGCAGAAAAGACTTGCTTTCTGTGTGCCCCGGCACAGAAACGACCAGCACCTTCTTTGGGAATACAACAGATGCGAATTTCAACACGGAGGTCCGAAATATAGGGAATCGTACAAAAAAAAACTAATCACCAACAAATGCACAAGGAGTTCTTTCATCAATTGTAACACACTCCTACATGTTTTGACCCTGCTGGGTCATCTTCAGGGAGAACTTTCTGTTGTTTTTACACTAAGGTTTACTCTGTGGTCTCGGCGACCATACAGAGTTCGCGCCTCCAAAAGCAACGCAGTACACAGTAACAGCTCAACTACAAAGTGCAACCTTAATTGTAAAAACAACCGGAAATTCTCCCTGAAGATGACCCAGCAGGGTCGAAACATGTAGCAGTGTGTTACAATTGATGAAAAAACTCTTTGTGCATTTGTTGGTGATTAGCGTTTTTTGTATAATATAGTGCACGGACACGGAACACATTAAATAGGGAATGGTTTTTGTATAATGTAGTGCACGGGCACGGAACACATTAAATAGGGAATGGTTTTTATACGCACTCTGTAGGCTGCCGGTCCCGCAGAACAGAACTTCTTCACTGCAATGACGCCGCAACACCCACCCTCCTCCTGCTCTCTTCATCCTGCATCTTTCTACAACGATCCGCTTTCTACGATACAGTGAAAGGAAAAGTAAAATGACAAGGAAAGGTTGGAAACACACTACCTTTTTCTTCTAGTACTAAAGAGGAGAATTTCAATCAGACGAAACTGTCCTTTAAAAAAAGCACCTTTACGACGAGTGTAGTCAGTTGTCTAAATCAAGTTTAATACTGTTGGCCTTCAAGGAGACAAGGTGGAAAGACCATGTCTTGTGTAGGGAGTGGAACAAACAAAACTTTGTGCTAACATAAAAAAGTTTCGTGTCTTGTTCATAGTCTTAGCCAACTCCAGGACCGCGAGCAGATTCCTGAACTCGGAAGGGCATTGGAATGACAGTGAAAAGCTTAACATGAAGGTAAATGTAAAGGTTTTTTCGTATAATTCCATGCAGGCGCAAAGTGGGATTAGATGTGTAGCTGTACTCATTCTTAATCTCGTAGGTAGCATAATGTTGGCAAACGTCACGTCTCGGCCGCTCTACCGCTGGGAATGAACCCTGGTACCCATTGTACTGGAGGCTGGGGGGGGGGGATGCAACGTCGTCTGGACGGGTATGGAAAATAAAAAAACTCTAGCGTCTACTGGTGTTCGATCCCCGAACCTTCAATCCCATGGCGAGTCAATGTAACGACTACACTATCGCGTCTCCTAGAGAGGTTTAACATATGCATAATAACATCCTAACTGTTCGATTATGATTGCTGATTGTGTGGCGATTTCTCCTGTATAAACCGAGTCTCTGACGAGGTCTTTAAAGTGTAACAACGATTGTGACGTAAGATAAGTGTGCATTGTTGGTGTGCTTAAATAAGCATCATGACTTGGGAGCGTATAGGCCATGGGGAGGAACGGTATGTATTTCCGTGCATTGATATCCCCGACACTGCATGGAGCCGAGCAGAGAGCTTCACGCGCTGACTGCCCTATCCCCGGAATAGGGCCCTCGATAGGCCTTTACTTGGAGACCGGGTGAATCCAAGTCTGTGTATGGACGCTTTGGAGACGAGATTAATCTCCTTCTCTTGCGGTGATATTTTTTTCGGTATTTTGTGTTTAAATAATAGCAAATGTTTCTAGGAGAATGACTTGTTCTTCCTTAGGTACTTCAGAGTGTGCCGAAACAATATTGGTGCGAGGATGCAAAGTGAAAGTTATTCTTAACTCGATTTTTAAAATTCTCAAATTTTGTTTTTCGGTAGGACCTACAGAGGTGTGTAGGCTTCTTTTGTTGCCCTCCGTCATAAATTTCGGCGCTCCAGGTCACACTAAATTTTCTGTCCCCAGAAGACATAGTTGCTACAATTTGATGACCCAATATCACCGTCGAGATACAAACACTCCTCATTCGTATGCTGCCAGAAAACTGACTTTCCTGACTGAGATTTTCCTTATTCCTTCCTGAATTATTTAAGGAAATGCCAGGATGTTACCTGAAGATGAGACAGCACCACTTCCTTCCGCGTTTTTTCCCATTTTTTTTCACAAATTACCCTGTCATTTGACACTCGATAATGTTAAATGCTAAAGGCATATTTAAGTACGGTACAGTCTCGATAGTGGGCCGGGATAGCGCAGTCGGTATATCGACTCACTACTGGCTGGACGGTCCGGGGATCGAATCCCGGTGGAGACGAAATTTTCCGCACCCGTCCAGACCGTCCCTGGGGCCCACCCAGCTTCTGTACAGTGGGGACCGGGTCTTTCCCGGCCGTAAAGAGACCAGCACGTGGAGCTAGCCACACCACCCCCTTCTGGTGCCGATGCTAACGAAAGGGTACAGCTATACCCCTACACCCCCTTGGGTGTTAGGCCTGTATAGGGATCCCTTTACGCTTTTAATTTTACAGTCTCGATAGTTCGAGGTTAACGGGACCGAGGTTGCTTCGAATTATGGGAGAGCTCGGACTGCACGGATTACGTAATATATGTGATATACAAATTGCATTAATACGTGATGGGTACTGTGTAACAGTCCATTAGAATAACAAAAGTCAGTATAGGTCTCATTGTTGATTCCTATATGGTCCCAAGCCTAGGAAAAAGAGAAGGGTTGGACGTGGTGCTACCATTCCCACCCCGTAAAAAAGGAATGGTTGGGAAGATTCAAGGGAAGCGTGGGATAAGTTGGGAGAAACGACAGTTGATTAGGCAATATAAAAGGGATATGTTAGTTAGGTCTTGGAATATTAGAACATTGTCTAGAACAGGGTCAATTATGGCGCTTACTCAACAGTTAATCAGGAGCGACTCCTTGTTGATGCTTGATATAAGGCTGTGTAGGACTAGTAGGGAAAGCGAATATCTGGAGGCGAAATGTTGACAAGGCCAGGATTCGATGCGGGCTGCCGCGCCAGTGATGATAAGAATGTGAACATGTACAGCATGAGAACAGTACAGTAGTAATAGAATGTACGCTAGTAAGTTACAGTGTAAGGAATTCAGAACTTTCCCTTTCATTTCAGAAGCAAGAATACACTAAGACGAGCCTATTCCAGTGGCCGCGCGGTCTAAGGCGTAGGTCTGAGGCCGAGCGCTTGCTGGGATCGTGGGTTCCAATCCCACCGGGGGCATAGATATTTGTATCTTGTGCGTGTTTGTGTTGTCAGGTAGAGATCTCTGCGAGGGGCCGATCCCTCCTCCAGAGGAGTCCTACGGACTGTGGTGTATGTCTGAGTGTGATAAAGTGAAAATAAACAACCTCGACACCTACTGTGAGTAGGTAGAAGAGGTGAGGGCTACGAATACACTAAGACGAACGCTATAAGAAGTAAAATAATGAAAGAGACGTGTACACATAGACATATGCACTTCAAATGAGTTATGTACAAACACAGAACTTAACTTGACTATAGCGCATGGGCCAGGACAGAACGGAACCTCGAAAAATCGAGATTCAGAGAATCGACACTAAACAAAATATTACACAAAGAACTAAATGTTTTGGAGTGATAATGAGTCCGTATGTTACAAAGTTTAACTGTAACAGAGATACAATTACGTAGCTACAGCGGTCGGGTCATGAAACTATCCACTCGCTTTGTTTAGTTCTGGTGTTAAGAATACTTGGAGATGTGCCTCCGCAATTGAATCAGTGGGAAGAAATTTCTTTCCAAACTTCGGCAGCCATATTCATAGACAAAATTAGCTATTTACTTGTAATCAGTATCCGAAATAACAGTTCCCTCTCAAGGAGTAAGAAGTAGAGCAATGCAAAGTGGCTGTGATGTGGGTGACGTCAGTATCACTGCGTAATATATGCGGTATGCAGACACCTTCTGCTCCTGCATCATTAATTAAAATGGAGGAACGCAACACTCATTAATTATTTTGTTACAACAAACATGGAGGTTCTCGAAATTTCATTAGCCTTCTGGCAAAGAGGAATAACTCCAGCGAAGCAACAATTAAAGCACTGATGTGTGCTTTTGTATTCTGCGTCCTGGACGTTTACAAAGTAGCCTTGCAGATGTGTATAATTATTCATATCCTGGAAATTTTACTTGCTAAGGGTTATAATTAGTAATATTATAAAACAACAGGCTGTATTTCTTCTTTTCGTTTTGCTGAATGTGACTGTGTAAGATATCTTTAGATAAAAAATACAGTTTTTTATTTTCTAGTCACTTTTGATAGTTAATAGTACGCCTAATTATATTACGGCATCGTGTTTTTATAAAGTTCTAACGAAAACGTTTAAGTTTCACTTAAATTAACTTGAGATGATTTATTGAAGGAAGCAAATTTTCTTAGGGGGTTTTCTTACAACTTCGTTTATTGCAGAAATATGTACCTTTACCCAGGATTTATAACCGGAAACTCTACCACCTATTTTCTTGTTTCTTGTAAACAAGCCGATTGATTCTTACATCTCGACCAAAGAATCAGATTCGTAGTTCATTATTGAGGAATCATCCAATCATCGACTCTGCTATAAAAATGAAATTCAGATTCGCATTCGCTCTTTGCCATTTAATACCCAACGGTAATTGCACTATTATTTGTTGTTTCTCAGTCCGTACGTCGTCTGCCTACTCACAGTAGGTGTCGAGGTTGTTTATTTTCACTTGATCACACTCAGGTACACACCACAGTCGGTAGGACTCCTCTGGACGAGAGATCGCCCCGTCGCAGAGACCTCTACCTGACAACACAAACACGCACAAGATACAAATATCTATGCCCCCGGTGGGATTCGAACCCACGATCCTAGCAAGGATTCGGCTGCAGACCTACGCCTTAGACCGCGCGGCCACTGGGATCGGCCGTTTATTATTTGTTGTTACATTAAGAAAATCTGTACTTTATAACACAGTGTGTTCATGTGCTTTATATTATGCTCACGGTAAACACCGACTACTTCTCTGCACACTAATGACCGATTAGTTTCCAAAACGGACACACATTTTTTCCCTGTGCTGTGGGAAGAGAAGTTATATACATAATTTAGATGACTGTTAATCTTCAAAGGGTTAATACCTCCGCCGAGCATTCGGATTTATCGCATGGAACTACCAGCTACATCATCACATAAGCTTCAAACCTGTGTTCGTCAAATGCAACGAATCAATATAACCAAAAACTGAGAGATCGCAAATGCTATCCCAACGACAAAATGTTGTTTATCTAAAATTCATTGAATGCATGATGCCTCTGCTAATTCCATGAGTTTACGGGTCGCTTCGTCAATATTTTATCTGACAGTATTTAATCCGGATGGTTTCGGTACCACCAACCCAAACTGTTAACCATTTGTAGCCCAAAGTTTAAGTAATGTTTAAAAATTCAATGCCCATATCGTAGCAAAATATGTCTCCATTAAAAATACCAGTAATTTAATATCTGTAGTTCATTCTGAGGGCTGCAAACAGGATCCGTGAACAAAATACAGAATTCCTAAACGTTAAATCTGGAGGTAACCATGTGCTTTGAAGGATTAATATTTGTGCGTCTTCACCGGGAAGTAAATCGTTGTATGTCACTGCATTTATGGACGGGGTGAAAAGTGAATACACAGTTTTAGATATAAAACGCAAAATAAGACATCATTTAGATGTGGACGTTGTTAGCGGATAATATTAAAGAGTGCCTTTTAAGAGAAATCCTTGAGTTTGTGGACTGACCATTGTAGAAGCTCTTGTAAACACGGTAAAAGACTGCCGTGTTACAAAGCAGCGACAAATGTTCGCGGTAAGTTGCGTGAATTTTAGCGTCCTAAGACGAAGTATGCCCCGCGGGGTTGATTAATTACGGTATAGTTTGATTTTCGAAACTTTTGTTGCTGCATTTACCTGTAAGATCTTATGGAAACTGTAAAAGTGCTGTGTGAGATTTGAGTTTCTTACGACGTTGAATATATTTGTTACGGATATCCGAGACGCGAAACGTTTCGCTAGATACGTACCAGAAGAAACCTTCTGCCTTTATGTGCAGGGCTCAGTAGTGAAGTTGCAGCCATCACGTTCCTCCGGAACGTTGAGTCATATCTACCAAAGTGTAGGTCGACTCAATCCGGAAGCTCCTAAATTAAGTGCTGACGTACCTGCATCCCTCGCTTTCGTGGATTCGTACTTCAAGGTATCGCGAATTAGCGGCGTCGCCCCAAGAATAAAAACCCATCACTCGGACCCTTCAGTGGACAGAAGTATCAAAGTTTGTTCAACAACACGAACAGATCTTCCAGTCTTACCGCGTGATGTTCAAGGAGTTGAAGGAAAAAAAGGAACAGTTCGAATCACAGTGTTTCTACAAAAATAGGAAAAATACAAAAAAACTGTGTTTTGGGTGGGACGGGTAGTTTTTCAAGAATTTTCGCTTTTTGTGGGGGCTTTTGGAACCTAATACCTGCGTAAAACCAAGGATGATTGTAATGTTTCTTTGTGGAGACCCAAATCTTTTAGGACATTAAGCCATATAATTTGATACTTAACAATAGTCATGACGTAACATCACAGAAGAACTTTGTCTTCAACAACACCGCCCTAAGAAAGTCAAATATGCATGTTTCTTAGTGTATCTTGCCACAATGGCCATTATTATTTATTTGTATTTAACATGAATTTCTCTCATCATATTTCACGTCTTTTAAATATGAATTCTCAACAACTTCAAAAAAGACGAGTTAATACTTACGCAAAAGAAAAAAGCTATGTGTAATGAAATTGTTATGGGTACGCTGGGGTGGGGGGAAGTGGTGGGGATCCGCCTCTTTTTAAAGAATCGTAATTTTCAGTTCAGTTTAGCCGGAAACCTGCTTCCATTTTTTGTTGCCTCTTTTACTCCCTCCTCATTTTGCACAAAAGGCAGAGCTGATCTAAATACAGCTACAGACCGGCGAATATTCCCTTTCCAAGCCCCTTATTACGACACAAAGTTAGTGTAAAGGTCTGGTACCCAGACACCTAGCTGTGGGCAAGACAAGAACACGCCTTCACCCCTTCTGTGTACATTTCTCCCAGGGGTTGGTTTCCTTCCCTTCAGTAAGCGTAATAAATGTCTTTCCCTCAAAAAAGATATCCGTCTACAATATTTAACTTAATTCTATCGTTTGTTTCCTCAGCATTTTGCATCGTCATTGAGAGCTCTTAAGACTGACTGTGCAGCACATACCTAACTTTTTAGATAATGTAAAATGTCGCAATAAATTTAGTCCATTTACCCCGTGAGAACGTTTGGGTAATTTTTACAAATTCTACGCCAGATATGTAACATATCAAGACGGAAGGAGAGTAATGGAGCAGTGGTTCATGCAGCAAGTAATCGGAATTATCTTTTAGTATGAGCTAAGGTGAGTTATTAATTGATTTTCCTCATTCTTATCTTTCTAATGAAACTCCTATGCTACATTAACCCCTTAAAGACGAAGCCCATCCGTTTTATATATAATGACTCAGTGCGTACCGCGCTGTAAACACTCTCCACCTCGGTTATAAAAACCAGTTTCTTGATGTTGTATGAGGCAAAAGTTGCTGTTTGTTCTGAGATCGACACTAAACACACAAATGCAATGTGAGCACCATGCAGAATTTTTTCATGTTAAACCCGGTGGCACGTAAAGTTACCGGAAGGCTTTAAAAGGTTAATTTATCATACTGGAATTCAACTTGTTGCACTGTCAAATACGTGACAACTTTCACCGTCCAGGATTCGAAGTGGAAAGACTCGAGTAAGAATCTAACCAAAAACAATTGTGATTCTAAAAGTATAATTGATAAAACTGCTTCAGTTTTACGGATCACAACTGCTTGGCCAGTACAGGAAGGACGGTTGAAAAATCGGAGCCTCATTCCCACTAGAGCAAGACATTTGACTTCTCCGTAGCGGCCACACCGTTTCTGGAACCAAACAGGCTTCCTATGCTATGGGTACAGGAGCTAATGCGGCCGGGGCCTTAAGTTAACTACTCCGTTCCCCCTAATGTCGAAGTTTAGGAATACGCAGCAATCACTCATATGTCTTGCTGCTGTGGTGCTTAACCTTTTAAAGCCTAGCGGTAACTTTACATACCACCAGGTTTAACATTAAAAAATTCTACGTGGTGCCCACATTGCGTTTATGTGTTTTGTACGGATCTCAGAACAAGCAGCAACTTTCGCCTTATAAAACATTAAGAGACCGGTTTTTATAACCGAAGTGGAGAGTGTTTACAGCACGGTACGCACTGAGTCCTTATATAAAACAGATACGCTTCGTCTTTAAAGGGTTAATCGAGGGCCGAGAAAGTTGCTGCTGTTGTATTCATTTTGCCTTCTTTGTTATGCAAAGAAGACTTCCTGTATCATATAAATGAAAGTTATTTAGTTCTTAAGTGACGCTTGGAATAGCAGATTTCGTAAAGTGATAACTGGACACCCCTGTGGAAGCCAAGCACCCCGGGGAGATAAAGGGGCAGGCCTTTAACAACGAAGCAACACTTTAAGGATGAGAGAATGAGGATACGTAAAAGAGAGGGCGAATGGAAGTGATTATCGGCGCAATTAAAATTGTATTGCCAACTGGAGCACAGTGTATAACCTGAGGCATCTGTGTGCTTGATTGTATATAGGCCTACTGCTAAGGCATGTTATAGGGAGGAGAGGTGTAATGAACGTTGTAACAGACGTGTGCAGCGGGTTTAGTGATGGCGGGAATGGTGATGATGCAAAATACTTTAAATACAAATTTACACAAAACCTTTATTTACGTTAGCATAATAACACTCTACGCAGTTAAAGCCTAAACCTGTACGGCGAAGTGGTTAGTAAATATATCATCTGCTTTAACATTTAAAACTCTGCACAGTGTATTTAGAGGTACCGTGTGATACAATTAACAACGAATAATTCCACACCGAACGTTAATTAGTTGGTCTTTATGATGAAGAAGCAGTCTGTTTTCTGTGAAGTAGAAACTGAATATCTGTATCTCAAACATTCATCTGAATTTAAGGCATAGAAACTTCTAAAACATGACGTAAGCATCCGCCAGACTACCAGCTCACGTCGCAGAAGACACGAGTCCGCACTATGAATGTTACAGGGCATTCGCGTGAGTTCTAACCTAAGTTATAAGGAATAATAGTAATAATATTATTATTATCATTTCAAATAATAATAATATTATAATTATAGTTGTTATTCCTTATCACCTTTATGCAGGGTATTTAAAAATATATACGTGAAAAAAAACCGTGTTCCTATGGTATATAGTGTTGCAGCTATTCTGTAGTTACAATTTAAGGTACATGTACAGTTATTTCCCATGCTGCAGGGTTTGTGCTTTTACACCAGCACTTTCCGAACTACGTGTGCTGTGCCCAGTTGGACTATTATCTGTACTTCCTTTATTTCATGCTTTCCCGTCATGTTGCTCAGGTATTTTCTGAATTATTTTGAGATGGTTCCATTTGCCACTATTACTACTGGTATATTATTATTATTATTATTATTATTATTATGTACATGGACCTTTAATTCCATTATTTCACTTAAAATTGACAGGATTCTGCTGGTAATTAAATGACAAAGAGAAGATTAAAAACATTATTGCTGCATATAAAGTTATACAGCCTACGGACGTAAGAATCATAAAAATATTCTCTATAATCAGCAGTTACACGTGGCTCTGTCCAATGAAATAATAATAAAACAACATATTTATGGAGGCATAAATATCGCACACGTAATAAAGGTCCTTTAGAACAACATACATTAAGTACACCAACAAATGCACAAAGAGAGTTTTATCATCAATCGTAACACACTCCTACATGCTTCGACCCTGCTGGGTCATCTTCAGGGAGAACTTTCCGTTACCGTTACAATAGGGTTGCACTTTACAATTGAGTGAGAATGTGCTGTTGACTGTGTACTGGAGGCGTGAACCGCAGACAGTTCAAGCCTCCAGTACACAGTCAACAGCACATTCTCACTCAACTATAAAGTGCAACCTTAGTGTAACGATAACAAAAAGTTCCCCCTGAAGATGACCCAGCAGGGTCGAAACATGTAGGAGTGTGTTACGATTGATGATAAAACTATCTTTGCGCATTTGCTGGTGATTAGTGTTTTTGTGTAATGTAGTGCACGGACATGGAACACATTAAACATTAAGTAGAATTTTACTTTATCTTTCAAAACAAATTTCGAGGGACGTAAAAAGAATAAATGTCGATGAGAAAACGTTTTAGCAACAAGAGAAGATATATGTCCGTTTCATGTATGTGTATATAACCTATATGCATATATTGTCTATATATTGCTTTTGTGATTCAGACACAGGTTATGTAGGTTCAAGGCATCTGGAATATTACAACGCTTCTTCTAGTCAGTATTTACATACATTTTAAAGAGGTGTAGTGTCACCTTCTTCATGGCGACGCAATAAAATGTGGGGGCGTAATATGTAGCTAATTTCCAAATACAAGTAAGTTGGGAATGTTGCTCATTGAGGTCGAAACACATCACAGATTATGAAATAATACTGCATATTTGTATATAGTAAAACTTACTCTTTGTGTGGACGGCTATGAATCATTGCGTTAAAAAATTCTGTCGTGAGAACTTCGAATTTAATTCTCTGTGTTACTTCCATGCCAGTTTGAGTATCCAGATAAGTCAAGTAACAGAATTACAGTTAAAATACGCATATCAACGTAGTCCAAGTGTAAAGGAGTGGGAGATATTCATGTAAGCAGCATAAGGGAACTTCTTAGTTTTCTTTTTTTAAGTTGGTCATCCCGTTCTGTTAGTTATAAGATAAAACGATAAACCACCGTCAGAAGAACTAAAATGTTTGTGTTATTTATTTTACAAAATCTTTCTACTGCAATGGGTTATCTTCAGGTTCAAAAGTGTTTAAAAACACATAAAAGTTTATATACAGTGTCATAGTTATGGAATGAAACCTCAATTATTGTTACAATAAATTAATATACATGTTGCTATGTCTAATATTTAGTTAAAAGATCAATAAATTAAGTATAAAACGCTATATATATATATATTAGTTAAAATGTAAATTAATTGATTATAAAACATTTGGATTTTTGTAACCTCTTGTGCTATGCTGGACGGAGCATGTCGTTTTTGAATGGGTTTTGTCCTGTTTTTTGCTTTTACTGATTGTCCAACTACTTAGCCTACCCTAATTTCAACTTTAATAATATTTAACGTCTTGATACCAAAGTACTTGAACTACAAATAATAAATCTTGAATGAATTTAGCCTATTAGCGTGTAATTTGCCTTGATCGTTAATGATCCGGTATCTTGCACTGAACATCCAGAACCGCAAGCTTTCTGTTGTCTTTGAGCACATCGGTTGCGTTTAATCGTCCCCTTGTTAAAGCCTCCATTATGCGAAGAAAATCAACAACGCCAAAGATCATCCCCGGTGAATGGCTAGAGAGATGAGAAGGAAGTCAAGATGAAAGCTCCCACTTGATCAGGCCAGTGTGGTTTCACCGCAGGCTGCGACTACACAAGCCTCTAACTTGGTGAGAACTTAAACACCAGATCAGATAAATTTGATTACGTATTCCCAACCGAACAAGCGAATTCTCTAACAAAGTGGATGAATAAAACGATGCGCTGAGAGGTTAAACCTGGGTAGTCCTAGTCGCTGATATGAGGGATTTTCTATGCCTTGTTCCTGGCTTGTGCCTGTTAACTGTGCTACTTCTCTAAACTTTTAACCCTTATTGGTAAATTAACTGATGCTGGATTATATACCGACGCCGCGTGCTTGTCAGTTATTCCTTGGTTAACTTCTCCACCAACTTCCTTACTGTCTTCTAATAGAGCCACTTGGTTTCTCTACGGTGATTAACCTACCCTTTCGCCGTATGTATTAACAGCATCTTAAAGAATATATTCTCGTGGGACTTCAATCCACGTAGATACAGGCGTACCAACATTTCGGAGGGAAAGAAGTCTCTTCTTTCTGGGTATAGACTTGGCATTATAATTAACCTTTTAAAGTTTAGCGGTAACTTTATGTACCACCAGGTTTAACATTAAAAAATTCTACGTGGTACCCACATTGCGTTTATGTGTTTTGTACGGATCTCAGAACAGACAGCAACTTTTGCCTTATAAAACATTAGGAGATTGGTTTTTATAACCGAAGTGGAGAGTGTTTACAGCGCGGTACGCACTGAGTCCTTATATAAAACAGATACGCTTCGTCTTTAAAGGGTTAAGGCATCTTGTTTTATGCTCTCCTGGGATGTGGCACCGTGTAATTTGCTTGAAAGTTACTAACGTTTCGGAGTAACCTACTTCTTTAGTTTTCATTCCCAGATGAAGATTACACCTTCATCGGAAGAACTCCCAAACTTTTTACGAAATTACACTTCGTCATTTCACAGTAGCACGTCATTTTTGTACTGGCAGCAGTGAAAATTTAGAATCTCATGCAGTCCGCACAGACCAGAACCTGGTGTTTCCCATTCATAGCCACTTCCTTCTGATTTTCTTACACATGCCTAAATGCATATTCTAAGGTGAACTTCAAGAGCAGTTGTGATTTACAAATATGAACTTCATTAAATCGATTTTAAATTTGTTACTTAACAACGCTGTCAGACTGTAAGATAAATGAATGAGTGTGGGGCACAGGTGGAATGACACTAAGAGAAAACCAAAGGATTAGGAGAAAAACCTGTCCCAATGCCACTTTGTCTACCGCAAGTCCCACATGGAATGACTTAGATCGAATCCGAGGGTCAGCGGTGAGATCCAAAGAGGTGTTTAACCATTCAGAACCTGGTGGTTAGTATGTAGCGCCAGGTTTAACAGCAAAAATTCCACGCTTTTCCAAAAACTGTGTGTTTTATATGTTTCTATGATTCTCACAATAAACGTAGATTACTTCCCTATACGGTCGTAATTGAGTCCTCTTTGCAGTGCAAGCGTCCTCTTCTCTGTGACGTACAAACTGAGTCTTTGTAAATAATGTAGACTCATTTCAGACATCAAAGGCTGTTTGTCGCCATTCGGTCACAGCGGAAGCCTGGGTTTAATCCTGGGCTGGTCCACGTGAGATATGTGTTGGACGAAGAGGCATTTGAACATGGTTTTTCTCTGGTCAGTATCATTACACTAGTGCTCCGCTCTCGCCCTAATTTTAATGCTGCATTTGTCAGGACAAAATTATTGGTCTTTCCGGTATCGGTGATTAGTGGACTGAGCTGTAATTTAACTTCCTTTCAGTCTTCTAAGGGTCGAGTATACGGACACTGCAACTGAGAGCAAAACGCAAATTAATAAATTTCTTCTTGGAGGTTAGTATCTCCATACTGTATGGGAAAATAAAGAATGATGTTTAGAAGTCTCAATTCAGTTACATTTTCTTGATTATTCTAGCAGAAGTGGTGACGTTAACGTCTTGCCTAGAATGCATATTACGATAACGTTAATTCTTAGCAGATTTTATAAGTAATGAATATTGAGAAAAAAGCATAATTAATTTAAGTTAAATTTTTCTCCACTTTCTTCAAACCGAACCAATTTAGTCAAAATCGCCTTGCAACAAGTGAACCGTATATGTGCCATTTGTCAGACTTAAGTAATGCCATTTTAACACAATACTTCCAACAGTGAAGGTTTTGGAAGTTCGCTGTTTTAGAAATTACAGATTTTCACTTTCTTCTCCATTTCGTTTCCAGTGGACAGACATGTTGTCGAAGCAAATCTTCGAAGTTGTCCTTCGGGGAACACGATTTATAAATTCAATTAGTTATGCGTTTCGACCACACTCTTAATTCCACAAAAATTACATGTTTCTTGTATTGTCCGTATTATATCTTTACGTCGGTGAGTACTATTGCGAGATGATCACACCCTCTAGCCTCATCATAATCTTAGTGCTGGAGTATGCTAATAAATGAGTGCCCAACAAATAATGAAGTACGGTACAAAGTTGAGAAACAGGAAATTGTGAAGCAAGACATAAAAGAAATTAAAACAATATATAAAAAGGCAAAGTTAAGTAGCAATAACTACCGTTATAAAACTTTTCGTTCTAAATACGTCCTGCTATACAAGCTGCTGAAAGTTGTTGACACTTACATGGGGACTGCTTAGAATCCTCTGCCTAGGTATATATTAAAAATTTGTTTCCAGCATAAAGCAGCTGTCCCAGTGGCCGCGCCGTTTAAGGCGTAGGTGTGCGGCCGAGTTCTTCTTGGGATTGTGGGTTCGAAACACACCGGGGGGCATGGAGGTTTGTCTCTTGTACAGTGTTTGTGTTGTCAGGTAGAGATCTCTGTGACGGGCCGATCCCTCGTCCAGAGGAGTATTACCGACTGTGGTGTGTGTTTGAGTGCGATCAAGTGACAATAAAAACCCTTTACACCTAATATGAACAAGTAGGTAGAAGGGGGAATGACTACGAAACACATATAGAAATAGGCACGGAATAATTGTTGATATTAAGACATAGTTATTACACTAACACTGTTGTTAAATATTATATTATATTATTATATTGTAAACATTATTACTACGTCTTATCGCATGAAATGCTGCAACGTCAAAGAAATTAATTCCTGATATGATTGGTTTTTTCCGTGGCAAATAAATACATTGAAATTACATAGTTACTTCTGCTGGCAAAGCATTGATGAAAAAGCGAAAGTTCCTTAGACATAATCCGTCTTCATCACGGGAACAGACAAATTCAGAACTGCTACAAAATATTGCCAGTTCTGTTACGCACTGCATGTTACAAGTTGTCTACTATAGCAACCCTGAAAGTTTACACACAAATTCTGAACTTCTAACTCATTATGGGAATTTAGAAAGATCAGTTGTTGGTAATAAAACTGTATTTTAAAGGTATAACGGAAATAAGCTTATGCCGAGAAGCATCGTCCTCCTACGCTTCTATCAAGCAGTTCTTACTTCTACAATACCGAGTCTCTTATTTCCGCAATACGCATTTTCTTATTTCTGAATTATGCAGTTCTCCATCTTGAAAATACGCAGTATCATAGCTCTAAAATACACTGTTTCTTCTGTCTAAAGATGTAAGTCTTCACTGTAAAACACACAGACCCTTAGCTCTACAGTACTAATTTCCTTAATTCTGACATACACAGTACCTTAGCTTTAAAACTGTCAGTTCTGCAAGTACGCAGTCCCTTAGCTTTGCTATATGCTGTGCGTTAGATCTACACGCGCAGGCCAGCTCTAAATACAGTCGCTGATTTCCACATTACGCAGTTCGTTGGCTGTACAGTATGCATCTGCGGAGCCCTACAGCATCCACAACACAGTTACTCTTGAAATTGCTGGACTATAAAAATCAGCTTACAGGCATCCCCAGTGAAGTTATACAGAGCATTTTTAAAATTAATACAACGTTATGACAGGGTACTACGTAGGAATATTATTTATTAGCAGGAATAAAGGAAGGGACCAGTAGATGACGTCAGTAAACTGTAGTGAGCCTGTCTATGTTCATTTCGGAATCATATTTAGTAAAATTATGCTGTAAGGGAATCCTTTAGAACTGTAATGTGTCCAGCTAGACACGGTCATTGTGAAATTGTACCGAAGAATTTTCAGCGGATATTGCTCTGATATTAAAACGTTTAAATAAACCAAATATCAGGGTCTAAAACAAATGGAAGGGATACAGCAGCCTCTCCCATATTTCTGTACATATGCTGCAAGAAAATTACTAAATTAATCCAACGACTTTAAGCTTTCACTGTCACAGCGGTGACGTAGTCAAAACACTAAACCTACATGAGCTTAATCCAGACAGGTTTCGCTTTTCCTTGCACTTTCCTGACACAATCTGAAACTTGGTGTACATGTAATAACCAGAAATGAATGGCTTTAGCTCGTAGCTTTGTGAGAAAGGGGGAGAGTGATGTCAGATGTGCGAGCGCGCTCTTTTAGCCAAGAAAAACAAATACACAGAGCGGGGGAAATAATAGCATGTGTTGGATAACTTTAAATAGTTTTTAAATTGTTTTGTTTTACAAACTTTTCATTTTATGTTACGAATTTGTCTTAATTTACTTAATTTCTCCTCCGTTGCTGTTAACTCTGTTTTACCTATTGTCCCTTAGCACTCTTCCTTACCTTTATCTCTTAATGGCACCCTCTCCTCTTGGATGTCTCACAGCTCCATTTATGTTCTCCCTTAAAACGGATGAATCATAGTCTGAAGACGGCAGCATATTATTCGGAAACGTTGGCATTTCTTTATCAAATTATATGGCCTTACAATCATAAGACATTTACACATGTGCCGTGAAAACTTTTGTCATTCTGAAAGTAAGACACGCTGTGATGAACTCTGCACACTCATGACTCACGCTTTGCTGCCTTGTTACTTCTCTTAACCCTTGAAAGGTTAATTATTATGCAACACGAGTTCCAGTATTAAAATATTCTACGTTCTGCCTACACAGTGTTAGGTGTTTTGTACATTTCTCAGTACAGATGGTGATTATTTTCCTATACAGTGTCTACTGATTGATTTTTATAAGTGAGGCGGGGTGTGTTTACTGAGCGGTGCGAACTGAATATTTAAGTATAATTCCAGTTAATGTCAATGTTTAAAGGGCCAATATGTCTCAATAGCTGTTAAATTTATTCCAATCGTGTTTCGGGGTTTTCGCATAATTTTATTCTCAGGGGCGCTTCTGTATTAAGAAACGTTAAACGTCGGAATATTTCCCTGCTTTAACGGAATTTTCTCTTGTTACGATGTTTGCTATTAAGCTTTAAATAAATTGTATTGATCTACGTATCAAAATTCCTATGGCAGTTTATACTTCAGAATGTTACTAACTGGAAATCGGATAGGGAGCCTAGCTACACCCACTGGACTGCAGAACAAGATTGAGGAAAGAATAGAGTATGGCAATGTAATCAGCTGTGCAGAACCGTTCTTGAAAAATTCAAAGTAGCTTAGCTAGTCAATAAATTCTTCCTCTTGTGTTGTACCCGAATGTTCATTTATTTTTCTAAGAGCAGAACATCCTTTCTGTCTTGAGCCAGATAAATCCACTTCACTTCCTGATATTGTGTCCTACTTTAAACCGGCCCATATTCATAAGAAGGCGTGTCATATGTGTATTCCAATAGAGTACAACTTTTAAATCTTTCTCCTTTCAGACACACAACTTTCAGCGTAGACCGATCACTAAAGCCGTCTCGTATAACGTATGAACCCTCTGCCCTCTAAAAAAATAAAACTGCACGTATCTTCGGCTTTCCCTTCCTTTCCCCTCCCCCTTACTGTTGTTCAATCGAGAAAGACTTACCTGCCATCTGGATTCATTTGTTTGAAGGCCGAACAACATTGTAAAGTGTGCTTGCATAAAGTGAGAGTGTGGAAGAGTGAAATAGGTTGCTTGTGACGTTCAGAATAAAAATATAATAAAGTGTGTAAGTTCATATTGTATCGTATGTAATATTCTGTGCATTTTGAAGTGTTGTTACGTCAAATAAAACGGTTTATGACACAGCTGCTGCTCTACCACGAAGCATGAAGAACCTCTCCGCTCTAAACGTGCAACAAACGAGGTTATGTCGGGGCCACTTAGATGGAGGTAAGAATAAACTGTACAGTGTAAAATACACGCTTGTGGTTTAGCTTTATCTTACGTTACGATTCCCGATTTCCTACATTGAGGGTAACAAGCTGAACAATTACACACGCTGGAGAACAGCGGACTGGCAATGCGTTTGAATTGAAAGGCAACATGTGATTAGTTTTTTGGGAGGCTGGAGGGATTTGCGTTTTTTCCCTCCATAGTGCTCTTTCGACCTTCCTTGTTCTCACCACGTTGGAAAAAATAACTTGTGACGTATCTTTCATCTATAAAAACAGTTGTCATTCTACTGTTTATTTCTAAAAGGCCACAAGTACAGCCTGCACATGATACGTGTACAAGTAGGTTACATGTTATGGTTTTGAAATAACCGTTTTACTTAAACTTAATGAGGATGAAAAAAGAGGACAAAGGAGGATATTTGCACAAAGAGGTTTTACACAGACTGCTTAAATTCTTTGGGTTGGTCACATACAGGACATTTTTTTTAGTGGAGAAGGGCCCCGCAGCAGACGCTACAGACGCACTGCAGCCATGAGGCTTATTGTGCAACCCTATGATGAAGATGAAGACGATGATTATTTTTTGTCCTTTTGCTAGTAATGGAGCACCGGTGGAATTAAATTGACAGGGGAAAACCGAAGAACTCAGGGAAAAACCTGTCCCAGTGCCACTTTGTCCACCGCAAATCCCACATGGACTGACCCAGGATCGAACCCGGGCCTCCGCGGTGGGAGGCCGGCGGCTAACGGCCTGAGCCATGACACGGCCTACAGGACATTAGCAGGAAACCTTTCTAAAATGTCCACTTATAAGATGGGCGACGCCACAGGGCGATATTAACTTGGACCTAAGGTAGACAGTGTGAGTGTTGTAAATGGATGGAACTAGGAACAGGATCGATTCCGGTGACACGTGTGGTGTTATTTAGGTTCATATAAGTACTTCAGATTCTAACAACTCCGCGCTTTCAGAATTAAAACCAGTACCATCAGCTGTCCACAAATTAGAATTAACAAGGTTATATTTTTTGGGTTATATATTTTATGTTACACAGACAGTACATCTTGTCTTAAACTTAATAATAACCAACAAGTGCACAAGGTAAACACATGTACAGCGTGTAGTACAAAGCCTTACATATGTTTCGACAAAATTTTGTATCTTTCGGGGGGTTCACAGCAAAGGTGTACAGAACCTTACATCCATTTACATGTTGAAAATATCGCACGCTAGAAGTTCAAAACATAGAGATTTTATTAACGATGGCTGTTATCTTATAATGCGTGATCTTTTCAACATGTAAATGGATGCGAATTCTCGTACACCTTTGTTATGAAATCTCTGGAGATGACAAAGTTTTGTCGAAACATATGCAGGGGTCTGTGATACACGTTGTCTATGTTTTCCATGTACAGGCTGCCCCGATCTGTGTATCGCAGTTCCATATTCTTTTATATACGTCTGATATACACGGAGCAACCTACAGTTTACTTCTCAATTCTTCGACGGGTCCGAAAAAGACGTTAGGAACTAACAAATTTTATATTAGTTATTTAATGTTTTATACAAGATTATTTGATGTACACACTCCCTGATGATTATCCCACAGAGATCGAAACATGTAGGAGGTTTTAATGTTTTAATGTAATATAACTGTGTAAACACAAGGTAATATATTGGTTGGTGAATTCTTATAAACTATATTCTACATCTTATGGTCATATTAACCCTTTAAAGACGAAGCATATATGTTTTATATATGAGGAGCTAGTTCGTACCGCGCTGTAAACACTCTCCGTCTCGGTTAGAAAAACCAGTCTGTTAATGCTGTATAGGAAAGTAATCGCTGTTCGTTCGTTCAGAGATCCATACAAAACACATAAACACAATGTGAGCACCGGGTAGAATTTTTGAATATTAAAGCTGGTGGTACCTGAAGTTGCCGCTAGGCTTTAAAAGGTAAAAGTAAAGGTAGAAGGTGTAAAGAAACAACGTCACAGATTGCATCATGCAATGGACGTTAAACGCATAAATGAAGATTGAAACAAAATCCACGTCTATATATTATTATAACAAGGTACCCGTACCACCTAGAGATAGATACCTAGCGAAAAATTACAGCTACAAATACTACTGTGCATTCTGTTTCGAACCCCCCTATAAAGCAAAGATTAGCTGCCTGTAGATTCATGTTACAACGAAAATATGAGTTGCCTCTAAGACAGGAAGCAAAACGTAGGGAGATGTGGAGATGTACTGTGAAACTTAACAGGTTTTCAAGGAATACGATTAAGAAGCTGGAGAGGAAATTTTAGAAAATGAAAGAAGAGTCTACGCTCCGAACTTGAGTGAAAATGATACAGAAGGAAATTCGGGGTACCATTAACTTACGACTATAGCGGTATCTGTATACAACAAATCACGAAGGTATTAAGAATACCGGTTTGAGGTTGCATATAAAGCTTGCAATATTCTTTAAACGTACTTGACGTAATAGATAAACCTCCGAGTTTAAAATAACGTGCGTATACCTGTAAACGGTACCTACACTGAATTTATGTGACATATTGCCTCATTATACACTGCTGATAATGTTTTTAAGAAACGTCCGGGATCAAGAATTTACCATATTATTATTCTTAATTACGCCGATCCCAGTGGCCGCGTGGTCTAAGGCGTAGGTCTGTGGCCGCTCTCTTGCTGGGCTCGTGGGTTCGAATCCCACCGGGGGCATGGATTTTTTTTGTACAGTGTTTGTGTTGTCAGGTAGAGGTCTCTGCGACGGGCCGATCCCTCGTCCAGAGGAGTCCTACCGACTGTGGTGTGCTTGAGTGTGATCAAGTGAAAATGAAAACCCTCTACTCCTACTGTGAACAAGTAGGTAGGAGAGGGAAGGACTATGAAAAAGAATTATTCTTAATTACTTCTACTCCAAAATATCTGAATGAATAGTATCGGATTTTCCTACAGTATCAGGCTTCTCGATAATCGCTGTTGAACGTGGTAACAAATTTGAACCTTACTTTAATAATATTATTCGGATATTACGCAAGTGTATAGATAAGGAATAGTAACATAAACACCTCCTATTTACAAACTTTGAACAGTAGGGCTATGTGGACCATGGTAAAATCTGACTATCTCAAATTAATGGAGCAAACAGCTGAGAGTTTTGTGGTGTAACTGACACGAAATATATCCTTCCCTACTGGATTACTAACGGTTTTATCCACACCTTTTTCACTCCACAGTTTATCACGTCATTGAGTGCTGTATAGCATTATATACTCATAGCGTCGTTAAACAAATCGTAAATATTTACGTAAGTGCAAGTTTACAGATGTGTGTTGGGCGGTGGGATAGGCTATATTTCAGAAGACTGGATTGCAGTTCTTACAATGCCTGTTTCATAATATCTGATAAATTTCGTTCTGCAGTAATTTTAGGCGAGAATGGACACTGTTGCCTTCTAAGCATTGACACTGCATAGTTCATTACGTGTGTAACAAATTTTCGAAAGAATCAGATGTCTACTTACTGAGCTCAGAAAAACCTGTTATACCCATCTACCAAATTACACTGCATCACATCCCTGAAGGTAGTACAGTTCAAATGCACGGGATTTCGTCTTAAACTCCATGGTTATTACGGGGTGCGGTAAATGTTAATAATATGGCCTGAAATATTTACAGAATTACTGAATAAAACAAATTTGTATATGAGACTTGACATTTTCATCGCAACAAAGTCTTAAATATAGGATTGAGGGTTATAACACCGTGCTGTCTGCTAAATATATGTATACCGGCCTTTCAAAGGAGCCTGTCTTCTTAGGCGCGTTCACAAAATTGCGAAAAACAACTCTTAGCTTCGTCACGTTTGTCCTTTTGTCCTGTCCCTCAGTCTGTCAGCATGGAACAACTCATCTCCCACAGGACGGATTTGCAGGAAAGTTGGCATGCGAGCATTTGTCGAAAATCTGTCGAGAATATTCAAGTTCTATTAAAATTTGACAAGAATGACGGGTACTTACATGAAGACCTATGTACGTTTACGATAGTATCTCTCTGAATTCTTTTCAGAACGAGAAAAGTTTCTGGCAAAAGATGTAGAGAAACTGAAAACAAACATTTTATGTTCAATATCTTTTTTTTTCGAGAATCGTGCAGTTTATGAGATAATGTGAAAAAATATGGTACAGCCAGACAGGCCACAAGTGAAAATGAAACATGGTGCATGCGCGTTGCGTGCTGAGTAACTAAAACTACAGACACGCACCCAGAGTATGTAATACTTACTGCTTTTCAACGGCAACAATGGTTACCCGTAGGTGCCGCAATGTTACGTTTATACGTATATTGCCTACCTTCTTGTTTTCCTGTTCCCATCGTGAAGAGAAACGTACTTTCGAACCCTTTCAATAATTGGCATAGAGCTGAATTGAAATTAAGTGTAGTGTGAACTGAAGCTTGTAATAAATAGGTATCAGGCCAAGCACGAAGGTGCGAAACTGCAAGGTTGCAGAAGCATGCAGTATTGTTCCTGTAATGACTTTTCAGTGAGTCTCCGGGGAAATCAAACGCAGCACTTGCTGCACCACTTACTTGGTGTTCCAAAATCTCCCCTGAGTGTGGATCAGTATATATGTATGTGTGTGTGTGTGTGTATTGGTCTGAGATTCGCGCTAATGTGTTCCACTGTTCTAAAATCTACATAGCAATCATATTTTCTACTAGATATTGCGGCCCTCTACGCATGTCCCATCACAATCCTGCTAAGGTTTGTTTTGTTGTATGGAAATTGGCTACGTAAATATACAAGAATTTCATTTCAAGCATTGGTATACCCGATCACTTACAGTAACTGTACTGAAATTTTTGGGTTAAATTGGAAAGTATCTCGAAGTTGCGATGGATTGAATTTGACATAAAGACGTAGCAAAAATACGAACTGACACTCAAAACATCACAAACGTAATGGTAAAGATCACAAAAATAACACGTGTTATGTGGTAATGAAATATGCTGCATAATGGGCAGGGATGGTTCAGTCGGTATTGTGACTAGGCTTGATTGTTTGATTGCTTGATTCAGGAACCGTTTTTGATTCCTGACAAAGGCAAGAGACTTTCTGTCTTTCAAAGAAGACCAGCAATGGGGTTTCCCCAGCTCGCGAACTTAACGGCTACCGAGGTCCCTTTCTCCGGTATTAAAATAGCCGCTGCCTGAAGCTGACATCTCACCTCCAGCTAGTGCAAAAGTTAAGAAGGCATTGAGGTACAAACTCGGCCTCCCTCGCCGTAATTTATGTTTCCACTGCGTGCACAGGGACAACTTTACATGCTTCACAACCTGTTAACGGTGTCTGCCTGCGACTTAATGCATGTTCTAGCATGCCGTGTTGATAGTGGTTGGCAGCACTGCTCATATGTGCACTTAAGTCCTAGGTGGGCACTTTTATCAGGTTAAAATAGGGTATTATACGTTCAAGGTATTGTAATTCTTCGTTATCGGCGATGTATTAAGTCAGGTAATAACAGATTTTGTGATTTGTACTTTATGCGTAATATTATTCACGCGATCAAATCAAGGAGAGGAGATGCACCAAGCATGTGGCAGGCATGGGGAGAAGGGATGCATGTAGGATTTTGGCGGGGAAAATTAGGAGGAGGAAGACTTAGAATACCTAGACCTAGACTGGAGAATAATATTAGATTGGGGCTTGAAGAGACAGGAATGGGGAAGTGGTTGGGATTCATGTGGCTTAGGATAATGGAGAGTTGTTTGGCCATTAACCAATTAATTAGTTTCTGATTACATGAAAGTGGGCTGTTTCTCGATGTGCTGAGGAACTGTCGGATTAACTGTACACTAAAATTCTTCGACAGTGGTGACACATACGAGATATGACTAATGTGTGTTAGGACCACTCGCACTGCCACAGATCACTCAGACACTACTTTGCAAAGACAATCTGTTTTCGTCACCAGGTGTCGGATTCTCAAAGATTTAGCTCAATGGAGTATTTTAGTCGTGTTAAATAGCCCTGTATTTTATTTCACGATTCATTGTGACTTCCATTGCATTGCTAGCAAAAAATGTGTCCATATTCCTGTTTATTCTTCCCTGCATATGTTAAGGTTTTTCCAGGAATACTAACATGTAGTCTGTCCCGTCACAGCATCCCGGTGCTCGCTTTTTCTCTCACGGACAGACTCAAACTCTTTACAGCTCAACCTGTTAAGTCATCCCCCCCACAACGCCCCCGTCAATACAGCCTGTACAAACACTGACTTTCTAAACTAACTCATTTGTTATAAATATTTAAAGACCCCTTTTTGTGAGTTCCTCATGCTTTCTGTATGTGCTGACAAACATTTCACTGGGCAAAAATATCAGACGAGGAGAAATTAAAAAGGTCAGTTTATTTTTGCAGCGTTGCGCGTGGAAGCAGTTTTTCGTAAGTTTTATATATATATATGTTATATATATAGTATATATAAGTATATAATCCGCATACAAAATTTCGGCTCGAAAACCTGAAGAAAGATAAGGCTTGGGAGCTCTGGCAGTCGATGCGAGTTTTATTTTTCGTTGGGTTTGCCAGTGGCGTTTTCCATCTTCACAATGTCCGTTGTTTTCTTTGTCGCTCAGGAGAACTGCCCGATGTAAAGCCAATGTGAAGAGTACGAGCACTGAAATTTTGGAACACACAGAGTACAAGAAACTCTTTTTTTGCTGAAAGAATTCAAAATTCTCAGGACGGAATCTGCTAATCCGAGTTACTCGTTTTTATTTTATGCTCGTCATAATTTGGTATAATTATTCTTCCATAATATGAACTTATGAATAAATTATTTTGATAATTAATTTTCCCAGAAGATCCGTTATTATTTTTGTAAACCTCACGAATTACCATTTCTGATTTTTACAGTGTTTATTCCAACAACTGCACAACAGTTAGATACAAAATTATAAAATCATACATTAAGCCTTGTACATGTTTCGGCCTTTTGCATCCATCTGAAGGGAGCTATTTGACAAGGAAAACACAATTTTGGCTAATTATGTCATAGATGTGCAATTGTAGAGTTAAAGAACAAGTGTTAAAATTGTACAAAATTGTTAAAGTATAGTGTCATTTGCACATAAGTATTTAATATTTATAATTTGATTTCAAACAAACATATGTCGTAGAATATCATCTTGGTTTTCAGGGATTTGTCTTTCTGCCTTATGTGGTTGTTCATGTCCCCACGTTTGGATGAGCCCTACCATTTCTGTATTTAAATCTCCCAAACCGTTGTACAAGTACGTGAACATGCTGGCGAAGCCCACATATGCATATTACATTATCAAGTTCTGTTGTTTGCTTGTGTCATACAAATTCCCTAGCCGCATTGAGCAGAATAATTCCGCATTATTTCAAGACTAAAACGCTCTTGACATCACGGCATTCCTTTCCCAGTTTCTCTATGCTGTCTGCATTTATGCATTCTTTTTATCACCCATTGAATTTGGTGTCTTGTGCCCGAGGTTTTCAGTTTGTACACATCTGACTAGACACTGAGTTTTTGCACAGTGAGACCCACGATAGTTGGTGGTGGGGCTATGGTGGTGTCCGCAGAGTGTTTTATGGCTTCAGATTACCACTGCGTTGATTCTTGCTGTGACACTTTCTTGTAACGTATGTCTGAATTTGTCACATAATTTGTAGGCACATATGAATACATTGATGGAAGTACATTCACTTCTTTTTCGAAGATTAACAGCTGCAGTACTTCGCGTAATCTGTAATTTTTCAGGAGAACTTCATGCTGCTTATCAAGACGTTACCTTATGGTCAGCGAATTATTAATCTGGTCTGGTTGAATAGGCTATCTTTGATGTTCTTTCCTTGTGTAGCTTGGCATAAGCTTACGAAGATAAAACCAATAACCGACAGTAGAAATTTTGTTGGGTGGATATTTCAGTGGTCACTTTCCCCAATAGAATGTCATATCTTACATCTAGATAGCAGGAATCCTTAGTGCTTGTTCTTATTCTATTGGAGGTTTTGTTTTAGAACGGATACAGCTTTTAATTCAGACCGTCTAAAATTAGCAGCGTGCACATTCAGTGATATTTTGATTTCAAATTGTCCCTTAAGACCTGCGATACGTAAGAGTGGATCAGACTGAAAAAAATTATTGTGACCCAACGAATAACATTAGATGCAACAAAGTACTTTTGAAGCTTCAAAGGAAACTCTGGAGTGTACAACGTATAGTTTTACAAAACAGTCGGATTTGTAAGCTTTCAATGCAGTGTGATAAAGTAATTACGTAATGACAGCTGAAGTAAGAGGGCGGTTTAGAGTACAATGCAGTATTATAAGGGTGGTAATGGCCGTTTAATAGAGCATCCTTTTTATGTTTTTTATAAGAATAAAGCCAGAATAGTAAAGAACTGTGGTACAGAATCAAAGCAGTTATAATAACGCTATATATATTGTAACATCGATTTCATGTTCAGTGAAGCTAATGCAGCGCCCTTCAGGTAACTTAACACGACCTGCTATCTTGGGATTCATGTACCCACCCTTATGATACTTTAATTACACGTTCATAGCTCTCGGACGGGCAACCAAATTGTTGCTTTATTCTGCTCATTATACTTTATGATATCCTGTAACACTTCTTCCCAGTCTCACAACAGCCAACGCATACAATTTTAAAACCGTCTCTATCAAGCATTTCTTTAAAACAGTTTCCCCAATATTTGTTTTTACGGAAAACGTTTGGCCTTGAAAAGCCTTGCAGGTTCTCAAACCTATAAAATTGCAATTTAAAAATTAAACCTGCCCCAACAAATTTATGGCAATCTAAAATTAAAGAAAATTCTAACATAAATCATCAAACCGTAATAAAATGAAAGTGAGTTTATTGATTTGAAGTGAAATTTGTTGCGAATTGTTTGCTTTACGAACCACAATTTCTGGATTTAATTCAAGGTCTAATATCTGAAATATTACTATACAAAGCGTTGTGTCATTACTGTTAATGGCGGCAGTAAATTTCACCAGTGAAGTGAGTTCACATGTCTCGTAACAACGTGAAATCATTTTTAAATACTTCCGTAATATTGAAAATTCTTCTTAGGTAGAATTTTCGAGGATCCGCTTGGAAAACTTCGCCGAGAATACCTAAGGGGCGTAGTTTTCATAAACTCTCTTAAGAGCACTGGACAAATGAAACAGAAACAAACAGAAGAATGACAGTGTTGGATAAATTAAAATACAGGCAAAATAGAAGGGAAGGTATAGCGTCTATCCGTATAACTGGAGCTTTATGGCTTGCCTGGAATTGTACTGTAAATATTAGGCGGAACCGAGGATTCTGCATCGGGCAAACAGGCAGCTAGTATAGATATAAATGAAAGCTGGATCAACTCCTCTTATCTGTAATACTGCGAAAGTGCTTCCTTCTCACAATATGCGTACAGATTGTTGTACTGAACATCATTAATCTATTGGTCTATACAGTAACTGCAGACACACCGTGTTTACTGTAAGGTAGGAAATGAATTCTCCACTAGACGTGTATTTAGGTGAGCGTCAGGCATCAAAGTATTGAAAGCATGAAGTAACTATACAATAATCTTAGAGAATTCATACATACGGTCAGATATGCAAGGAAGATCATTCATCCTTTTTCGTCTCCTACACTTAACTTTCGTTTTCCTCGTAACGGATTGACTGGTTCTTATACAGTTCGTTATAAGTTTGATTATAAACCAGTTAGATACGCTTTGGGTACGTAAAATTTCGCGGACTGGAAGGATAAGAATAAGTTAGCCCCCTGGAGAAAAAGTAGTTGAAAGATTTAAGTAGGTAAGTGGCAGAAAAGCTCGCGTGTGAAAACTGGAATTTGGGAAACCACTAAGGAAGCAAAGAGAAAGTGAAGGAGGGGAATACATATAAAAAGATGGGAGGGGTAGAAAGATGTAGAGGGGTGTGAAGGGGTTGGGATTGAAATTCGTCGCCGCGCGTCGTAGAGAATTTGCATTGCAAATGACGTACTACAAAATAGAGGGAAGCATTTGCGTATGCCTTCGTTCCAGCATGCCGGTCTCCCCTTCCGTCCCTCCTCTAACCAACTATCTCCCTATAACCAACACACAGACAGCCTGACCCCTTCAAGCTAACTCTTCGCCATACTTTAATACGGGAACTACGGGAATTGGGCATTAAACCCCCTACCCTCATCCTTTATTCCATCGTCTAAATTTTTTTACAAAAAAGTAAAAACTGCGATGGCATCATAAAAGGGAAGAGAATAAAATGTACGTGAAGAGGACAAAAATAAAGAAAGAAAATCAATATTTTTTGTAGCGAATCACAGAAGGTTTGTTACAGCAGCTCTGTTCTTCCGAGATTCAAGTTCATTAAAAAACTAATACATCTGTCTCTCTTCCATGTCCTATTTTCTTGCTCCCCCCCCCCCTCCCCCCGTGGTTCAGTTTCCTATAATTTCCTTCGTTTCTCTCCCTAACTAGGTATTCATTTGCAGTGCACTCCAAACGGCCATTCTGAACCTTGTACTCTGAGCTAATAGCTTCTCTTTCTCTAATAGTCCTTTTCAAGTATTCTTTGCTTTTACTGAAATTGCTGTATTATGGATTTTTATCCGAATTTTAGAAAGGCGCATATTGGCGTCGAGACTGCCACCTATCTGATCCCCCCCCAAACACACCTAAATACAATTACACATGCTGTAATGTAAGTAAAATCTCAAATGTACCCAAAAAAACGCCGTATATAAGCTCAATTCTCTATAGTTGAGCCTCTTTTTGCGATAACGAAGCATCTTAAACCACAAACGACCATGACATACCTGAATCAGCACTAATCAGGACACACTTTTGCCAAGCCGAATTGTTTGCTTCAAAATATTCCTTTTGCTGCCCGTGTTCTTAAAACAGTGAAATACTTTGAAGTTCAAGCGCCGCTTTTCATACTGGTTGATATAATTATAAAATTCACGTCGTGTATTGAATCAAAATGTAGTATTCTGAGTTTTAACGCCGTGAAGCCTGGTACATAAATGCCAACGTGTATGACGAACTGTGAGATTTCGACAATTTCCGGGCAAGAAGTCCGGAGAGTAAATAACGTGCTGCGTTGGTATACTGATTGCGTTCGTTGACGAGGACAAAATTTTCAGCATCTGCTGTAGCACCGGTGAGTTTTTAGTAGACTCTCTAAAGGTTACTATCACAGCGAATCTTTTTATCGCTTCCTTCACTGACTGTTAAACCTTCCGACAATCAACGTATGACGTAACACCAGCGGAGTGTCGGGCGGGCGCTTATCATTCAAGCAGGAAAAAAAAACACTCTATATTTCTACGCATTTTTATCCTAAGCAATAGGTGGATGTTAGAAATGCTATTCACGCCTCGACAGCATTTTCTGAGGAAAAATATATTCCGGTTCTCATTGGATAGAAGGGTCAGTTGTCCTCGTCTTCGACTCGACTCTGTGGCAAAGAAATGAGAATGAACTTGGATTTCCGACTTATCCAGCCAACGGCCCTCTCCCTATAGTGACTGAGCCCGTTTAAACATAGCCTATGTTGTCAAAATGGCCCTAATATTGAATGGTATTTGAAGTACCTTATTATAGTATCATGATACCTCGAGTTGCGGATCCCAGTGACCGCGCGGTCTCAGGAGTGGGCCTTCGGCCGAGCGCTTGCTGGGATCGTGGGTTATTATTGCACCGGGGCCATGGATGTTTGTCTCTTGTGAGTGTTTGTGTGTTGTCAGGTGCAGGTCTCTGCGACGGACTGATCACTCCTCCAGAGGAGTACTACCGAGTTTGGTGTGTCTGAGTGTGATCTAGAAACCTCCAAAAGGAGGCGGCCTAGGCCCGTGTTGGGCTGTTGCGCCAAGGAAATGAATTAATAACCCAAGTTAATTGCAGAATATGGATTTGCCTACTCGATATGAAGCTGAATCTGGAGAATATAAGTTACAATGGCGCAAATCGAAAAGAATTTATTTATTTGAAGCGCAAGATTGAGTAAAACTACAAAAAGGTACGTCACTATAGCCGGTATCAGCGTTTATATCCCGGCCCTCCATCTTACGAAGCAGACGGCAGAGCACTGGATTGAGATATGCTCTACAGAAGTGACAGGAAAAAGGAGCAAAGGAAGACACAAATGATTAGTGACACATAAGTAGCCAAAGTATAGACCAATATGCTGTAGAAATTACGACTGCATAGTAAAAGTGCTGCATTTCACCACGGGCCAAACCTTTTTATGCGTAAAGTTCCTTGACATCGAGTAATTGACATGTTATCCATCATTCTATAGACAGGTACAATGTGTGTCGTCATGTGAACGAGGGAAACAACTTTGTGTCAGCGAAGACGCCATCTCATTTACGACGACGTTCTTTTATTTTCTTAAATATCGGCCAGAAGGTGTCTGAGTAAGATTAAGTGCTTGCACTAGACATGTAATTTTAAGTATTGTGTATAACACGCTTCTAACGAAATTCAATGACCTGACTGCAAAAGTTGTAATGACGTCAAACCACATATTTGTCTTACTATTGATTTTAAAATCGTATTTCTTTCCCTGACTCTTCTCAAAATTGTTATTATTCCGAAGTACAAATTTTAGTATGGCTTGTTTCATGCTACATTACGGGAACATCAAACGGCCATTGCTTGCCCGTTCCACATTTCAGCCATTTAACCAGATAAGCACTCCTGTGAGCGGTGGGATTCATGTCTGACGCTTAGTTTAAAGTCAAACTAGTCGATGTTTCGCGCGTGGAATTTTAATTGGTTTTCAGTAGAGAGACTTTGTAATTAACATGTTTTGTGTTTCCTGTGAGGTGGAAGCGAAACTTATATACCCACGTACTCCGCTCGATGTCGTGTTAGCCGTAGAGGAATTTTCCATTTCAAAGTGAGGATAAAATTACGTTTAGTCTAAGAAATTTGACGTAATGGAAGAAATGAAAGTTCAGATTTTGAATGTGCATATCAGAATCAACCGAAAAAGTTTCTCAGCTTTCCAGTAGTTAAAATCCTCTAGTGTCATGTGAGAAGTTTTGAAAATATCTTGGGTTAATAGCTAATAGTTCCTCACCTAAAGAGGTCTCTCGAATTATTTGGAAGGCAGAAATTCATTATCCTATTGTCTTGACAGGAGCCCGCATCCGCTCTCTGTTCTGAGCCAGATGAATCGAGCCCACACACCCCCACCGATGTTCCAGCGGCTGCTTACAGTTTTACCTCGATGATAATGATATGATGATGATAACAATAATAATAAATTATTATTATTATTATTATTATTATTATTGTTGTTATTGGGAAGATTTCTTTTCGTAACAAATCATATTTGGAAGAAACTTCATTCCTTGCTTAAAGTATGTAAAACTTTAACTTTGTCTGTTTCTTTCACGAGTACAAAACTTGAGGGGGTACGCGGGGGCGCAGTTGGTTGAGGCACTGTCCTGCAAGCCGGAAGGTTGAGGGTTCGATTTCTAATTAAGTCATTGGGATTCTTCATTAACCTAACACTTCAGGCTGCACTATGGCTCTGGAGTCTACTCAGCCTCAAACAGGAATGAGTACGAGATATATCTCCTGGCAGGTAAAGGCGGCCGGTACGTAAGGCTGGCAACTTTGTTACCCTCATTTGCCAATTGTCTAGAAATTTCGGAAGCCTCAACCTCCTAGAGCCCCAGGATTCTGTCCAGGCCTGTAATGAGATAGCTTTACCTTTTTTTATAAATGTTGGTCTATTTAAAGGCAGTAGACGGTTTTAGAGTATCCGAGAACAGGCTGCTAACAAAAATATTTAAACCTGAAAGCGGGGGATTGAGAGGAGGGTGCTAAATATAATACAGTGATGAGGACAATCATACGTATTCTTTCATCAAGTGACAGCTTGATGATCAAATCAAGAAGAATGAAATTATCAGGTAATGTATTACGGATGAGGAGAAGTATAGGCGTCATTTTTGTTTGAACACTTAAGGGAAGTGGGGAGGAAAATTTTGAAACTGAAACTTAAACAGATACTAAAAACAATATAAACTGAATCTTTCTGGCTGAGATTAAAGACAAATGTCGGGTTATTTTGAACACAATAACGAAATTTCGGATTCCACATACAGGTACGCTAATAGATTCCAAGGTTTTGTACTCTCGCTGTGTATAGTCATTTAGTGAGGTGACAGGTAAACGGTGAAGTGGAGTAGTGTAGATGCAATGAATTAGGTGTATCCGGGCGCGTCGCTCGAGGTCCTGTTCCAAGACTACGGTTTCCCCGCAAACACTCGAAATGGCAGCCTCTCGAATGAGAGCGTAAATATTATATTATTCATACTGTGCATAGTTATTAATGAAATACAATACTCGTCGAACTAATGCACTATTATTATTCTAAGTGTCTGTACATTACAATATTTATATGTTGATCCGACATGTTTCGATCCCGGCTGGGATCATCTTCAGGGATTCACTCAAAAGTAAATGTTACACAATCAGAATAACATATTAACATTAACATATTATGTTATTCTGATTGTGTAACTTTTACTTTTGAGTGAATCCTTTAAGATGATCCCAGCCGGGATCGAAACATGTCCGATCAACATATAAATACTGTAGTGTAAAGACATTTAGAATAATAATACTGCGTTAGTTGGACGAGAGCGTAAATATTCTTCGAAGTGTCAATTATACTGAAACTGTGAGGTATTAAAGTAAGGACACTTCGTGCACGCTGTCCAGTTACTTTTCTATTGATTACGATGCTGCTTGCAAGTTATCTGTTCTCTTATTATACACCACCACAAACAAGAGCAAAAAAGGAAAGTCCCAGAGAGCGCGCATAGCGGCAAAATGCCAGGCGACCCGTCCTTCAGATTTAATAACCGCGCTAACTCTCATGGTTTCAGTTTTGGGATTATCAAGGCACAAAGCTTGGAAAGTGTTTCTTGTAGGGGGTGAAGTGTAGGCATGAACGACATTTCACTCTTATGTTAGGTGGTAGGGGGCTGCTCTCACAGGCACTTTGTGGAACGGTCCAAGGCGAGAGCCCAACAAGACACTGATCAGAATAGAATAGAATTTAAATGGGAAAACTCACACTGCAGTACGAAATGGAAATTTGTTCTGCAGACATCCTGTGGCATATATCACAAACACAGTGTGGCATATATCTGTGGCATATATCACAAACACAGTGTGGTCATTACGGTTTTCAAAATGTTTATATAAAAACATATTGTCTGTAATTTCTGTAATCTTTAGACTTACAAGGCAAATCGCATGCTTTTTTGCGAGATTTCACACTTGTCAGATCTGCAAGAAAGCATGCAGTTTGCCTTGTACCACAGTTTTTGCTCTGTAACACACCCGAAAATGGTCAGTTTGACCGAAACTTGTTGTGTGTATTAATGGAAAATATATAAATAAATATATTGAATCTGTTTTGTACTGTACTGACATTATTATTTACAATTTTGGGGTTTTTCTTTTATTGACAGAAAAACTGGAATAATCATTATTTACCATTGTATTACAGTGCATGCACAACGGGAATGATCATATAAAAAAACTTAATAGTAGTTTTGTTCTGTTGTAATGTATTTAATATTATACCCTCATCCACGTGTAGATGACCCACGTGGTCTCTCCATATGAGGCTTCCCAACCAAGACTGTGTATTACACCTTTTTCTCCCCATGCGTATTCCCCTTCCTGTTGTCACTTCTGCCCTACAAAGTTCCATTTGCCATGATCCCTGCTGCAGTGACCTCTGATTTCTTTCAGTGTTACGTTGTGACTTTGCAGTATCTTCACAAACTGTCATATGCTCAAGCACTGCTTCAGTTTCTGTTTCCAGATTTAGTTTGTTTAAAATACGTGTATAGCTCGAACACCAGCACTTGCTCTAGATAAGTCGGTGGCAGTTACTGAGTAAGTGGACACACAACCCTTTCGAGAAATAAAACGCTTTGAAATTCGCGTAAGTTTGGGTTGATATTGAATCAACGCCGACAAAAACTAAATTCGCCCCATAATATTAAGAGCATAATCCCAAAACACAGTTCCGTATAAACAGGCCGAGTATTTTCCCGGATGAAATATATGGACAAACAAATATTACTTGTCCATTTTGCCTTAAGTTTGTAAAACTCATAAAAGGAATAAATGCGAACAATCAAGGAGTGTTCCTCAAAAAAGCAGGGTGGAGGGGGGGTTGATCGAAATAACTTGTGAGAAGAATGATTTTTTGTCGGCCCGATGGTATTTTGCATAAAGCTTTATTTAAAATTCGATTTTGTAGACAGAAGGCAAATAATACAAAAATTGTTGCTTTATGCATTATAAATACCCTTGAAATCTATAACTTTTATTTCAGAAGTTTATAAATATGATAGATAATTAAGAAAATTGTGCATTAAGAAAATCTGTTCTTGTGCACCATAAAATCTATAAGGGTTTTAAACTCCCAGGCGTCATGAATGAACGCCTAAACCCCACATGTAAGCAGAGTCGCACGCATTTAGAGCTTATTCTTACTTCAGATAGATATTGGAGCAGGCTAATTCATTTCACTGCAAGGTTCAGCACCATTTGCATCGTAAGAACTTGATCCCTGTGACGTCGCCCTTCTCTGTTTCTCTGTGACGGTTCCTACAATGCCGTTCCACTCCCCCTCCTTCCTCCTTGGACGCATGTATCGATAATTATCGATCTTCCCCCACCCGCAGTCAGGTGATAGTAGTCAAACAAATGAGCATCGTGATTCAACATGGTGGTGAGTGCATATACGAGTGGTAGTGTCGAGAAGTACAAAAGATTCTTATTTTAGTGTTACTTGTGCTGGCAGTTTTAAACTGGAAATGTTACAGAGTGTGGAAGTCCACATAGTTTATTTTGTGATGTTTTGTGTGCTCTGAGAACATTGCTATATGAAGTAAACACCGCCAAATGAACACTTTACGCAACGTCAGGGATCGAGCTGCTGCTTGTTTCCGCCAGAGAAGTAGGTAGGCCTACGACATATTGATACTGGTTATGCATGTTGAAAAGGTGTGTGGTGGTGGAGGGGAATGAAGTATCGTTAACAAATACTAACTTACACGTGATGCTAAAGACTTCTTAACTGAATTTCTATTATGATGTTCTGAAAAGATAATTTCCTAACACTTTGCCGTCGGGCCACGTATAAAGACGTGACTGGTAAGCCGTGCATTGTCGGCGGGTCTCGTATTTCAACGTTTTCACAGGCGACGTCGTATTCCAGCGTCTGTGGGCTGTTCTGTCTCACATAACACGTCAAGGTTATCGGCAGCTTGAAGCAGGTTGTGTGTCTCAAGTTACAAACACGCTGACTTCCCAACCCCACATGCGTAGAATCATGCGACTGCAACAAAGCGACCACAGAACGAGGTACCCTCTGTATTTTCTTTCGTAAATTCCCTTGTTACAATCGTGGCTTTGAGCTGGAGGGTAATGAAAGACCGCGATATTTTGTGTGAGTTATATGCGGCCACATTTTCCGATGTTTCTGATGATAGCGAATCTGAAAATTTGTAAAGTGACAGTGACTTCCCCACAATTAGTTCACGTAAACAGTCGCAACCTTATCCCTTGAGGATAAACCGTTTTGATGTTATTTGGCAAGCCTGGCATTTGTAGTGACAACAGCCAGCAAACACAAGATGAAGGGAGGCTATTCCAAATGCGGCCTGTGTATGAGTATTTTCTGCATAAATAGAGGTCAGTTTACAGCCCGAAGCAAGAACTGCCACTTGATGAAGCCATGAACCCATAGTGGGGTCGCCTGAAATTTCGAACGTACAATCCAGGGAAAATAAAAAAATATGGCGTGCTGGCGAGAATGGTGTGTGAGGCACTATCGGGTTACGTCTGTAACATGGATATTTTACGCAGCCGAGGGGAAGAAGTTTGAGGACACTATTATCACTTTTAGACATAAACTTAGGCCAGAATCATCACATCTATCTAGACAATTTCTATGATAGTGTGAAAGTAGCTGAAACATTGCCAGACAGAAAGGTGAGGCTTTGTGGCACTATGAGGCCTAACAGAGGCATTCAACGAGACGTAGAACGGGAAGCCAGCCAGTTGAAAAAAAGGCCGGCAGCGTTCTGGAGGAAGGGTGACGTTATGCTCCAAGCTTGGAAGAAGAAAAAAACATGCCATGATACGCACGATACATAACGCAACATTAGGAAACACAAGAGGTAAGACAGAAAAACAAACCTGTAAATAAAGAAACCTTACCCTGTTGTCCAGCGCAGTAAATTCAGGAAGGGCAGACCAGTACCTCAGTTATTACCCAATTTTGAGCAAAACTGTCAAATAGTCGAAAAAGTTGGTACTGTATCTGCTAAACTGTGCGCTGCTCAGTGCATTTTTTTTGTACAGAACACTAACACAAACAAAAAATAAAGTTCAAGAGCTTCCTGCACCGGGTAGAAAGGTTGTGGACATCGAAAGTCTAGAATGCAACAGAGCCCAGTTCTGATGAACTGCAATGGCTAGAGAGGCAACCAGCGCCAAGGGGGCCTAAGCAGGACCCTCCTTGCAGACTGTTCGGGGATTTCAGCAAACACAAACTGGACGAAATTGTTGCTGGTGGGGAGGGCAAGAAGAAGTATCCTACAAGACAGTTTAAAGGATGTGCGGAACATAAGAAGCGAAGTGAAACTACGTACATTTGTAAATTCTGCGTTGTTCCGCTTCACAAAGGGTCTTCTTTTGAGAGATACGACTCACTGAGGAGCTACTGGAACCTCTATGTGCAGTTTCTTCAGTACTGGGTTCAGGAGTTTCATCTGTACCGTCAAATCGTAACTCAGAATCCATTCAGGGGTTTCACATTTAAAGTGTGTAGAATGTCCGGGAACTGGGGGTATTTAATTAAAGGGCCATTCGGTCGGCAAGTGTTAAAACTGCTTGAGCTTTCTTTGAAAATTTTAGACTCTTGTGGTTTATTCGTTAAAGATGGGTAAAATATAAAACAGCCTATTTGTAACCATTTTCCTCGGGGGTATTTACTAAGACAGTTTTCTAAAACCCTTTTGTTATTTTTCCAAAATCAACTGTCATACGCTTTAAGGAACATGTACAAAAAATACATTTTATCTTTCGTAAAGATTTGTACTCGCCAATCCTGGCGAAAGCGCGGTGTCTCTGGGGTTATGTCAGCGGACTTACCGTTCGCATAACCTGTACTGAGGGACTGTACAATGAATCAGATGTGGTGACATTAATAATAGATGCTCATAGGAGTAGTTCTGCGGAATTGCGTTTACTTCTTCCTAACAGGAAAGTGAACTTTGTGAGTTAAATTACGAATCTTATAATTACATGAATGAAATAATATTTCCGAATTTGATTGTAGTTTTAGCTTCAGATATTTAGCTAACATGCATATTGTGATGTTGATAAGGAAAGTAACAGCAGCGTATCCTGTGGAAAGAAAAGCCACTCCTTTTTGAAAGTATTCGAAGGTTTTGTTCAGTAAGTGTTCGTATCATGCTGGCTGACAATAGTAAACCGAAGTATAGAGCACTGTATCCAAAAGATTGCAGTGTTCACCTCCATCTGACCAGACGAACTGGCTGTGGTACTAAGATGAGTGACAAGATGTGAGTTGAGAAGTGTCTAAGGGAGAGCCCAATCAACGGTGAAAATTCGTATGATAAGGTTGGTGAATTCGTTTAATTCTCATGCTTACTGAATGTCTGGTACGGCGTCTAATCAGATGTTGAGTGGAGAGTGGGGTGACAAATTTCACCGCGTTGCCTGCAAAATCGTTTCGATATTGCGTGTCTACCCTAAATATCCACCGTCACCATTTTAGATTTATTTACAATCATTTGATTCTGTCGTGCTATTGTGTTGTAGGAGGTAATAATGTTGTTTTTATGTATTGTAATTTATTATAGTTACATTTTACTTTCTACTTATTTGTGTATTTATTTGCTTGCTGGTTAAACAGTTTACAGACCAGTTCCAGAGTAACCACGAAGACAAAAAAACCAATAAAAACACAAAGACAAACTGCAAAGAAGCAACACAAATTAATATTTTTTAACCCTGTGAAACACAAATTTTCTGTCATAAATACTTAAACTTTACATCGTACCTCACAGAAAGCTCTGAGATTCGACATTAGAAATATCTATTACTTAGGAAAATATTATCTGTTCGTTGTAATAAGCATTTTTTTACATGGATTAAATGTTTCAGACATTCTGAAACATTTGCAGCTGAACATATGTCACCTGAGTCTTCTCTATTTCAGGTTAAGGTGCCTATTAAAAATATGACTTGTAAATTACTAGGCTTTAATCAAATTCAGACAGAAATAATTTAACTAGGAGATACAGCAATGCACTGTAAAATGCATAAATTTATTAATTCAAGAAAGGCGTAAACAGTGGTAGGATCTCTTAATGTACATATTCGTAATAAGGGTAAAAATCTGATTGCCATGATTATCGACGCATATCACCTACAAAATATTATCCAGCATCCCTCTGTCAAAATTAACTTCGCATGTAAAATAAATTATTGTAGACCATCAGCGTAAATTTCGACACAATATATTAGATATTCCATCTTTATCAAGTGCTTGAGGAAGACAAGAATAGGACGTGGCAGCTAATCAGATATTTATAGACTCCAAAACAGCCTCTGACCCAGCCACGGGTAGGTTCCGTATAATATTATTGCAGAGTTCTGTATTACCATGGAAATAAGGTAATTAAAATGTTTTTAAATGGAACTTGTAGTAAATTCCGGGCAGGAAAACTTTTGATGATAATCTTCTTATTCAGTAAGGCCTGACACAAGGAGACGCTTTATCACAATTCTTTTTCAAACTTTACTTTAGAATATGCCATTAGGAAAGTCTAAGTAAACCAGGAGTGATTTAAACTGAACTGCACTTACCAACCTCTGATCTGCTCCTATTGTCTTAGTTTAAAAAGGGAATACAGACACTGCAGAAAAAACAAAGATGCTTATTCCTTGCTATTAGGAAGCTGATCTAGAAATAAATGCTGGAAAAATAAGTATGTGTTGGTGTCTAATCAAGTGAATGCAGAAGAAAATCACATCAAAAATGTAATTGATAAGTCCTGGGAAAATATGGCAGTTTCAGATATTTGGAAACGACATTAAAGTACCTCTGTGCATGAAGGAATTAAGAGTTAGTTAAATTCTGAGAATGCCGGTTACCATTTGATGTAGAGTCTTTTGGCTTCCATTTTAATATCTAAAAATATGTAAATTAATACACATGTGTATATATGTGTGATTTTACACGTTTGCTTTTAGTTGGTATGAAACTTGGTCTCTTTCAGTAAGGGAAGAACACAGGCTGAGATAGTGCGAGAATAAATTGAAAATGAAGGAATTTGTAACTAAGAGGGAGGGAGGGAGGAAGGAAGGAAGGAACAGCAGGCTGGTGGAAATTGCGTGTTGAGGAGCTTCATGAGTTGTACTCCTCACCAAGTACTATGAGGGCAGTCAGACTAAGAAGGGCAAGATAGGTGGCACATGTGGCCTGTATGGGGGAGAAGAGAATTTCGTGCAGGGTTTATAGTGGCAAACCGGAAGGAAAGAGGCAACTTGGAAGACCTAAGCGTAGATAGAAGCTATTACTCTTATGAAAATTGGTCTTAAATAGGATGGGAGATGTAGACTGGATGAACCGGAGTCGGAATAAAGACAAGTGGCGGGAAATTTTAAAAATGGTAATGACCCTTCGTGTTCCATAAAATACCGTGAATTCCTTAACTAGCTGACGAACAGTCAGCTGCTGTGGAAGGATTCTACTCCGTGGAGTTAAATTACTTAGTTTGTTGGGTAGTTAGATGTTGTGAGAATTAAAGGAAGCCCATACATATATGTTCTGTGAAAACAATATTTTTTGAATGTACGATAGGTGGTATATATGATATAATTACCACTGTGATTAAAACTTTTGTAAAGTTAAACTGTTACCTGTTTCTCTAAAATATTTGTGGTGTAAAGACTTTATCAGCTGCAAACATACACCAGTGAAAGGGACAGTGATAGTCGGAGCGAGTGAACGGTGAAATGCGGCGATGTTCGGAGCTGAGACACTGATGTTCGGAGCTGAGACACTGATGTTCGGAGCTGAGACACTGATGTTCGGAGCTGAGACACTGATGTTCGGAGCAAAGTGTCCGAGTGGTGACGTTTGATGAGTAACTGAAGGTCTAGGAGTTCACGTACAGCAGCAAAACAGTACGCGCTATAGTGGGAAAAAAGAGAAATTGTTGTAGCACAGTGTTACAAACTCCGACTGTTACGGCGAGAAATCATTATATAACTCCCTGCAACCTGTTCATATTTAAGTTATAACTGACTAAAGCAGGGTGCAGCATAAATAAGCTCTCTGTGGAGACAAAGGAAATGTATTAACATTGGGACCTGAATATAATTTAGTAGAATATTTTATATATTTTAATACTGACTCAACAGCGTGTCTGAATCACAATGACAGCGTTAAGTACAAGGAAACACCAAACAGTCAGGACAAGAGCAAAGCCAGGACGAAGAAGAAGGGAAAACTCTAAAGCATCAGACGTAGTTTTGTTAAAGGTCACGTTAAAATGAAATACAACGGATTATGCGTGCTTATAATGAGTATACGGTCAACAGTGATGATGTTTAAACGATAGTACTGTAAATAGTTGCACTTTCTCTAAATACATCACTAATAACACAATAAGGCCAAGGCATAAATTACGGGTACATTTTTGATTTTACACCTTTAGCCCTTTAAAGTCTAGCTGTTACCTTACTCACCACCAGGTTTAAGATTAAAAAATTCTACATTGTGCTCACAGAGTATTTATGTGTTTTGTATGGATCACCGAACAGTGTCTTTTGCCTTATATAAAAATAACGGATTGGTTTTGTATAACCGAGGTGGACAGTGTTTACTGCGCGGTACGCACTGAGTCGTTATATAAAACTGACACGTTTCGCCATTAAAGGGTTAATACAGCGCGAAGAAAATGCATTTTAAATGAAATTGAAAGCTACTACAGTATCTACTTCATAATATCCGATGTTCCCAGAATGGCAGACTTCTGCAGTTATTCTCTGCAATGTTAAGCTACTTTCTTTCTCATCTTCTTCTTCTTATCATTCTCCTCATTATTCCTATCACGTTTGTCATCTGGCTATCGCAGCTGCAGTACACTAAAGGCTTGTCTAAATGTCAAAGAATAAAGAAAATTAGCTGCAGTATGTGGTAGCAGATGTTTTAATTTCTGTGATAAAAAATATGGAAACTTTATTTAGACTGAGCGCTCTAATACTGAACTCTAAGTGGCGGCATACAGTCTATTCGTACGGAATTAGAAAAGTAATCCGGTGTCACTGTATTTTTAGTCTACACAATTGCTTCAGGAATCGATGTGTTTTTGCTGATTATGTAATCACTGACAGTTAAAATTTTAAACAAATTTATATTTGGGGGGGAAAAAACTGTTAACTGACGAAACTTTGATACGTGTCTGTCAGACTCAGATCGGTGCCCTGCGTATTCAGATATTTGCTCTCCTGGGATGCTACACGGCGTAGATTGGTAGTTATTTACCGACGTTTCGGGACAACCCATCGGTCCCACTTTCAAGAGTCAAGCAGCCCTTTGAAAATGGAGAGATGTGTTGTACCGAAACGTCGGTAAATGACTGCCATTCTACGCTGCGTAACATGCCAGAAGAGCTAATATCTATTTTACACCGCGCCAAGCTTGAAATCACAAGTTATTCGTATATAAATTACGTTGCTACTTCTACACGCCGAATGTTGCTTTTGATTGTGTATCAACCTGCTTTGCTTTCAGTTCGGAAACTGATTATCGTAAATAATGTTCCTGTAGTGTCATCAGTCGTTAGCAGGAAAATGCTTTAAATTATGCCTCAGCTGCCTCCTTCGATTTAGTTTCGTACTCAGTAAACAACTTAGCCGTTTCACGTACTATAATGTAAGTTATTCAGAGCATCTTTATGCAAAGCAGCAATATACAGAACTGAAATAACACACAAAGAGTTTAAAATCAATATTTTATTGTTTTAAATTACAAATTAACAACGTCCACTGCCTTCGGAAAAAAATTTCACGATGATGTAAATTTGCAAATTGTTCAGAAAAAGTATTTTAAATTGAGCAGTGTTTTTGCTGTGATTGATACAGCTTGACTACACACAAAACATACGCCGCTTTGTGTATATTTGAAATTTGAGACGGGTAGAACACTAAACTGACCGAAATATTGTCTCTCCCATATATTTGCTACATCAATCCATCATAGCACAGGCTGAAGCAAATTTCATAAGACCACAGCCACAGTGAAGTAATTACTAACGCCAAATCTGAGGACAAAGTGATGCATAAGTGATGGATATTGGGGGGGGGGGTAGGCATTTGCTGTTATTGTGGGTCTTTCAGCCCATAATCAGCAACTGCTGTGACCGAAATATTCCTTGCGATGCTTGAAATTCCTAGTGCGATGGCTATTAAAATTATAGAGTTCTGATATATGACGCCGTGTAAGTCGGAATATAAGAACTCACGTTTGTAACGAGGCAACCACCTCCATCTTCGCTTTTCAGAAGTGACGCTGCAAAAGCGGGACATAAAGTTCTTCCGAAATCTTGCTTCCAGTTTCAACAAGACAGGCAAAGTAAGCATTGTGTGGAACCTTCCCGTCACCGTTGTTGTCATGAAAACGCAACAATAATTTATTTAGTATTGTTATTGACTTGCGTATGGAAATCAGCAACACAGAATTGTTCAGTATTGCCATGGAAATCCAAAAATAAATTCTTTTGCGCTGTTGTAGGGTTACCAAATACGTCGTACTGTTGCCAACAATATAAACGTGCTCAGGTATTCATGTAAAGTGCCCGATATTGGTGTCAGATTTTAATAAAATTTAGAATTTATTGACAGATCTTCTTAATAGACCTCATTGTCAAATTTTACGAAAATACGTCCAGTAGGAGCCATCCAGATGCATGCAGACCAATAGGCTGACATACAGGTGGACAGTTGGACAAGACGAAGGTAAAAGGCACTTTTCGCTTCTAATGCAAACGCACCTATAAAGCGCATGACAGTACTTCCACTAATACTTTAATTTTAAATTTTTAAAGCAATGTGGTTATGTAAATTAAGTGCTGTAGTTGGCGATAAATAAAGACTTGTGGTTACTGTACGTACCAGCTGAATTAGTGCTGCAGAATTCTGCGCTCTGACGATCTTAACACAAAGGTTTAGATTTTCGTGCTTTCAGTGTTATATAAGTGCAAGAATTTAGAATGAGCAGTTTATCTTTGCAAGACAGACGAAAGGCACTTCCAGCTGTCCTCGCTGAATGATGATGATCGGTGGTCTGAGAGAACTCCCGGTTTTCCCCACTTCGACTGCTTCCTCTGGAGAAACCTCAGGGGCAGTTACACTTAAATCGCCTTCGGATTAACGCAGTGTTTGAGAAAAATACTAGAAATGAAATTGCTGCGCTACTGATGGAGATAACAGGCTCGTAAAGTGAAATTTACTTCCTCCAGTACTCTCTGAACTGTATGCAGATGGTTGGAAGGCTTCTCACATTATTCTTTAAAAGTAAAAGCATGTATAAAGTGCTGTGAAGTGTACCTCGATTTTTAAAAAAATAGGGGGGTGGGGGGTGGGGGGAAACGGGAGTTATTTTATTTCGATTTGCCTTTTATTTCAAACCGGCAGCTTACTCTGTCGCATTTCGCTTCGTTGTTTTTTATTATTTATACAATACCGATTATGACCCGAAAGACCATTAACCGTTTGGCTTCTAATGGGCACGGATGCTGTTCTCATTGGAGTGCGAAGTAAATTATAAACTTTATATGGTCCATGATACGTACATTAACCGAATATATAAATTAAGGGCACAAACAATTCCGCAGAAGTATACTAAAATTATTTTTATACGTACAATGAACATCTACATATTTCGGCCAACCGTGTGGACATCATCAGGGATATAAAATAACAAACGTTAGGTACATTAAAAGTACAGAATGAAATTACGAAAATCTAAACAAGGTGAAAATATCAGAACTAATATGAAGGTGTAATTACAGTCACATGAACCAACAGCTTAAACGTGCATGACTACAAGTCATTACGATAAGAATGCGTTGATATTTGGTTGAACGGTATAGGTAGAAGGTGTCAATAATTGACCATCCGAGAGAAAGTGTCGTGGTGTACATTGTACTGTAAACCACACTGTAATTACACATTTGCATTGGTTCTGATGTTTCTATTTTACTTCGTATTTTTGTAACTTCGTTTCGTACTCCTAATGTATCTAACATTTGTACTTGATATCCCTGAAGATGGCCATATGACTGGCCGAAACAGTTAACAGATCATTGTATGTATACATTTTAACATATTTGCGTGCATTTGTTAGTATCATTATTGTACACGACCTAAATTACTTTACCTGTAGGAAATTTGTGGGCGTTTTAGTAGACAAAGTGACACTGGGACAGGTTTTTTTAGAGTACTCCCATTTTCACCTGTCATTATTATCCACCAATTAATTGTACGTAATTCTCTTCGTCTTCACACTGTTCTCATCATAAGGACAACGAGTGAAGTCTGGGCACTTTCTAACAAACGCTTATTCTTACAAAAAATGAAGAATGTATTTTATGCTTGAAATTTTTTTGGTAAGGCGAAAGTGAGTTGACTATATTCGGCATGTCTAAAATTTTAGTTACGAATTAGACATTGAATACGAATTTCTTAGAGTGCAGTGATAAATTTTCATTCACTGTTGTTATAGGACGATCTTCTGAACAGGGGACTTAGCTCTCTTGCGTAAGCTCCACGGAGTACAATACTTGGCCCGTTGTTTGATAGCAGTTCTCTGAGAACTAGTAGGAAGCATATCCAATTCCCGTAACGGGCTGTTCGTCTGACCAAGACAGTTGGAAGTCCGGTCTGCCTGCTTCCATCAATTGATTGAAAGGTTGCTACTTCTGTACTTCGAACTGGCAAGTGAACAGGAATACAGAACTGCAATTTGTCACAACGTCCTGTCACTTGTCTTTTTTTTAACTCGCTGGTACTTCCAAGTGGGACAAGTATGTGTGTCGCTTTTTGTTTACACAGTACGTTTGTTCAGAAGTATCTAGACTATCTTTAGTTAGTTTGTAGAAGGTGTCTGAGAACAAAATGCTGAGAAAAATTATTGGTACGTAAAAATAAGTGACAGGAGATCGTAGAAAGTGCGTAGTTAAAGAGTTTTATCGTTAAATAGTGCTAAGATGGTCAAGTGAAAGGGACTGCACTGGGCTTGGCAAGAAGAAGTTAAAAAATATTGCGTGTAGGAAAACCTAAGAGGAAAGGGAAAGTTGGGAGACCTAAATGGAAGTGGGAAAATAATGTGACGTAAGATGAAAGCGTGTGGTATATATTTAATAAAAGGCGGAGGATTTGTTGGCCATCTGTGCGACTACTAGCTTCTTCAAACAAACCTTGGTTGATGAAAGAGTTTTAGTATATATCTACTAACTGATAGAAACCTTGTTCGATAGGGTCGTTGTTATTTTGCGACCAAAATTAAAGCGTACAAATTAACATACATAATTAATCTATGCACATTTGCAGCATGGTGTTTATTCTCCGTGAACATTTACAAAGCTAAGTTTCACTTAATATAATGCCGATTGACACACAGTAATTTTTGCGTTTAATAAGGGATGTAAATGCAGTTTTTATTCACTTCTAAATCTGGAAAATTTCACATGAAATTTCGAAAGAAGAAAGCGGTTTAGTTTCATTATCAACACCGACAACTTTCAGGGACAGCCCTTGTGTTTTGTTCGTGGACATAATGAATGAAATGCTGAGTGGGAAATGCAATGGCCTAAATTGAAACTGTAGTGTACTGGGAGTAAATACACACTCAGTTACATGTGTCTGTCTAGCTAACTCGCCTAAGCACTGTGATGTCACCGCCACCATGTTTATGCATGTATTCCGCGGTCTGACCTGTGCGTAAATGTAAAAAATTAATGAATTTAAAATTAGCCACACCGTGTACGTACTGCTTATAATCACATATGTTATCACTAACTCGTACACAATATTTTGTACAAGTTGGTGATAATATAGGCCTATGTGATTATTAGAAATTAATGTTTATAAGAAACCGTATTGATTGTGCGGAGCTTATCTTCTGTTATTTCAAATGTTATGTTGGGGAATAAACACATGCCAAGTAAGAACGGTAGATAAAGATGGCACATATCTGTCCCTGAGTCTCGTAATGCTGTCAGTAGGTAACAAAATTTGACTTGTTTTGGCGAGTTAAAAATTGCTTTCTACGTTTTCAGCAAGTGAGGGTGTTTCTTAGCGTATGGACTACAGTACACAAGAGAAGAGTACTGAAGGATAATGAACCATGACGGCGTGTAGGTAGGGTAATTAAACACTTTCACTACACACACACACACACACACACACACACACACACACACACACACACACACACACACACACACACGCACACACACACACACACACACACACACACACACACACACACACGTTGTGGGCGTACAAGGAAAACCCACTAAGTCCAAACTTCGTAATTATTCCATCAAAACACTCTTTTAGTAAAATGTTAACAGCAGCGATACTGTGTAATTATTTGTATTTAATTCATAAAAGCCATTTGGTTCAAAATAATTTTTTTCTAAGTACAATAAATTAATTACTTTTATTAAATCCTTGATCAAACCTTTGTATTCATTTTTCGCAAAACTTCTTTCGTGTGACTTAATGGAATTTCCTTGTATGCCCTTAATATATTCCTATAAATTATTGTTAAAAATAAGGAGATCTTTAATTGAATTTTTAATGGGATTTACAGTGGCGTGTCCAGGTGTCTTGTATTTCTGAATTATTTAGGTCTATGCATATAAACAACAGGCTGTTATGTGCAAAATCTCCGTCTACTTTGGTGGCTGAGTGACAAAGTTCATAAGCTAGCAGCTTTAAATATCAAGATCCACTTCCAGACATTTCTCCTACATTGAAATGTTATCCAAATTTTGGTCCCTATGTACGGAACCACAAGATATCTCCTCCAAGAAGACTGTGTCCTTCGTGTTCACAGCCGTAACAATCCCAGACCCTGCTCAGAAAAAACGCCGTCGTCCCTCGCACTACTGTGTAAGATTTCACTGGATTCATCAGTTGATACTGGGAATTGCAACAAGACAACAATTAGGTACTGAAACATGTTTATGTCTGAGTATGGTCCATTTATTTCTTTTAGCGTTCCCTGTATTGTAGCAGGTGCATTGTATCATTCTTAGTAGAGACCAAGTTAGTTAACAAGGCTGTCACAATAGACGAAACACCCAACTAAGAAACCGAGATGTTTCGGATCTGTATGCAAGTTGATGACACGTGTCTTACTCGTAGAGGTCTAAAAATTGAGCCCGTCTCCTGCACCGCTATCATCTCCATCGCTTCCTGTGCAGGTCCACATGTATAGCCTGCTCATGATAAGTATTTAGCATATTCGGGTATATCTCTATTATACATGATGTGCTCTTTATACCGCTGTCATCCACGCCAAGTCTTCTAACGTGATCCACTCCAGTTTCCCCGCCCCAGTCCCACGTGCAGTGCTTTTCTTCGCCAAATTTGCCACAGGTTCCGATGCTTTCATCCTCCTGGGCTTGATCACCTTAACAATAATTGGTGAGCCGTGTAATCATGCAGTTTTCTCCATGATCATCTTAATTCCTTAACCTTACGCCCAAATAGGGTTACTCTTTAGATAAATAGGATATATTAGACACGCGAAAATTAGTGTCCGCTATAGTTTCATGTGGGGTTTGTGCGGCGCTTCTGAAGTTGGTAATGCAGCACCATTGCAATAGTACAAACAGTGACATAAATCTGGGAAGAGGCAAATGGTGTGGGCGGGGAGAAGTGAAAGGCAGTCGGATATGGGTGTTCCGGACCGCTACCCACAGAGGGCAGCAGCACCGTCCAGCCAAACAAAGGAACACGAACACACCCTTGAAAAAATAAATAAAGAGGGAAATGCAGAAAGGAGTGTTTTGGCGTTTCTTTCTACAAACACAAGTTCCAACTTTTCTGCTCCTGCAGTTAAAGAAGGAATAAAATAAAGAAAAGAAGAATTTATAAGAATGGGATGAGACAATAAGAATAAAGAAAGATCAAGGATATAAAAAGAAAGACTTGAACTGAATGAATTGAAAACCAAATAAAAGATCAGCAAATGGCAAGTAACTGGCAAGCTTCTGTTTGATGGAGAGGTTCAAGAAAAAGATTCCCCGTGATCCCCTACCGCCACCCCTCCAACTGCTGCGGAGTTTTCTCTTGTCCGCGGGAAGTTCTGCCAGAAACAAGACTGTTACGCTTGGATTGATTCCGGGCGCATGATTGCTCGGAAGTTAACCAATCCATAAACGATAAAATTTCCTTTTTATCAGTTTGTTCTATGTCTTTTAAAACTGCTCTGATTCGAAAGAAAACAATTCTGAGTCGTACAACTTTCTTTACAGTGGAAGCAACTAACTGCTGTAAAGCATGGAACTTAACACTTCATACGTCACAGCACGGCTGAAAATATATCAGCAAATTAATTTAAAATTGCGCTAACGACTAGAAAGAGTGTCACTGCGGTGAATGTGGTTGCGTGGGATTTGATGCCATATGATATGGTAGACAGGTGAAATGTATTTTTTTCCTACATCATTCTGAACACTGCAGGCTATTTGAAAATTTTTTTTTTCTATTTTGCTAGGAGAAAGTTTATAGGACCAGAAATCTCTCCAACAAGAACTTCTGACCAGAAACTCCCTGTTGATTCCGTTTTTCGGCGTTTCTTCGAGAAAGGCAATGGAAATAATAAGTGTAAACGACGTGATGGCTTTCTTTCGTAGAAATTAATTTCCTCGTAATTTATACGTGGCTACAATTATGATTTTTTACTGTCCATACCAAATACTCGTACTCGAAAATTGCGACTTTTTCGGAGAACCTATTAACTATTTATCCTTTATTGCAATCTGAAGGAATAGGAAAATGCTTAGAGCCATATCTCCGCACAAGCTTCTAAAAAGCTTCTGTTCACTGCCTGTAGTACCATAGTGCATGGCTGTGTGAACCTCTGGTAGACAGAATGGTGCAAGTCATGTATTCTTCATTCGGAGAATTTGCTACGCTTTGCCTGTCTATGCCATGGAATTATCAGTGCCCTACCTTGATATATGCTGCACTCTGAGGGGTAAATTAATAACTACAATTCAAAACACTTATGCTGCTTTATAGCTCATGTTCTTTTTGTGATTTCTTATAAGCACTTACGTAATTTTTCTTAAACGACTGACTTATATCGCCGTGCCTTTCAGCAGCTCATATGTGGCTATTTACGTACTACATCATATTTTAGTTATTCGATTCGACTAGAATAGTGTATGCTGTCTGATTTATTAGGTTATGCGTGTGGTGTTTATTACGTACAATACAATTTCTCTTCGCTACATGACTCACAGCGAAGCGAGAAAATTAAAGTTTAATTTCAGAAAAGAATTATTGAACAGCTAAGGTAGTTGTAATATTTTTAAATGTGTTTAATTAAAAGTCGTTGTTATAGCACGGCTTACTTAGTAAGTACATGTGTGTGGGTGTGTGTGTATGTATGTGTGAAAGCTGTTCAGTAGATTTTTTGGAATGTGTCTTCCGCTGCATAATGTTGACAGCCTTTAAATTGTAGGCCCTGGAATGTTTAGCGTAGAATATTGCTTTTATTTTCATTTGTATTGTGTTCAATATGCAGACTTTTTGAATTAAAGTCTGGCGTTATAAAACTACACATTCAAACACACTTTTGTGTTCGCAAATAACGTACGTAATACTTGTATTTTGTTTATATGTTCGCCTTTTTTCGCCTTTTCTTTCGTAGGTAGCCTACGTTTTACTCGGAGAGTTTTGAGGCTTAAGGATCCAAAGCTTTGCTAGGCCACTCTGAGCAGCTATGTTAAATGATGTGACAGTCAGAATAAAAAAATCTGTGAAGTGGGATCAGGCGAAAATATTAATTCTGAAATTTTAACATAAATGAAAGTATTATTTGAGGAATCATTTAACTAAAATAAAAATATACCCTTAGGCTCCAAGCGGAAGGAATTAAATGTAAATATTATAGATGACTGTTCTTGTCGCAGATATAGTAGATTTCGCATTCAAACACGTCCCAAGACAACTGTACCAAAATATAATTAATTTAACGTTAGAGAGGGTGGGGCGTCCCTGACATCTTTAATCCTGCGAACCTAACACAATTACTACGATGACAAAGATAATATAATTAAAACATTCTAACTTAATGGTATTAATTAATTTAGATATTTGGAACATATGTCTCCCTGTTGTCTGGTTTGGATGTGACACACACATCCTTCTTGTAGCGAGGAGACTTTCCTCCAGTGTAGTGATACGACTCATATTTACAGCAGATGCTTATAGGAAACAGTCATTTTACTTTACAACGTTAGATACTCTTACGTCACCATCGTTTGCATTGACGATCGACAGTACCTGAAGTGAGCTCAAATAAAATACAAACGAGGGACAGTGTACCTCTAACGCAACATTTTGACGCCTTCGCGTAATTGTTACACCTTCCCGGCTATCCTGAAAGTCCGGTACAGGTGCACTTGATGAGAAAGCTTTTGTAGCGATTGAATGACGCCGGCAACTATAAAACATACTTAGGTCTTCATCTAAAGTTCACAAATATTTTTGTCCGATTTTAATCAAATTTAAAATTTCTCAATAGATTTTCACAGAAGTTGCGGTATCAAACTTTATATAAATGCGTCCAGTGTGAGTCGCGTTGGTACGTGAAAACAGACAGACGGACCAATAACCTGACACCTTTTCAGTCGAAGAGGGCGCGTATGTGACGATTTGATATCACCGGCAACAATAAAACTTACTTAGGTCTTCATGTAAATTGGTCAGTTTTTCTCCGATTTTAACAAAATTTTGGTTTTCTCCACATATTTTCATGAAAGTGCTCAATCAAATTTCACGGAAATCCGTCCGCTTGGAGCCGCACTGATAAATGCGGACAGAAGGAAGGACGGACGGACGGAAAGAGGGAAGTGCAAGACATAATAGGCGCTTTTCGCGACTATGCGAAGGCACATAAGAAGATGTAAACTCCCATGTAAACCTAGTGCGCTGTACAGCAGAAAATGCGCATAAAACATCACGGAATAAAAAATGCGTTTGTTACAGCGTTCGTATCACCACGACAATCTAAACACTTATCACTCATTGAATATTAAATTAAATAGACTGTAAAAAAGTTGTGCAGAGTAGAAGTGCACGTAAGCATACGAACAGGGAGGCAGTTGTTTTCCCCTCGCAAAAGAGCAGATCAGTCAAGCTGGTGTTGATAATGCGAGATTTGCAGTTTCATAGAAGTTCCAACATCTGGCTATGAACCTGGCTGCATTACTGCGATGTCACTAAAAACAGGCAGTTAGGTTCTACACCGCCACTGAGCATGCGTACAGCCGTGTGCTTGCTTTATTTTAAGGTTGCACAGAAGGCTAGGATGTGTGTTTCCTGTTTCGATAATCACTTCGACGCAATTCAACTTTGGTACGTTTGATGTCATTACAGTCCGCACATCTCTTATTTCTCATGATTATCATCATGTGGGGTAGTATTGGGTACTTCGATTGTAAAATGTCGTGGATATTAATAAGGTTGTGTGTTAGTAAGTCTAATAGTAGGTAAACAAGAGTAACAACGTACGTAATCCATCAAAATCTGCATTCATTAAATAATATTTAAAAATTAAGTTGTTACCTAACAAAGAATACTACACCCCTATTACAGACAAGACCATTTAATGCTATTTATTATGATATCATAAAAACGTATCAGTAAAGTCTATTTCGAAAGGCAGGTGTATCAAAAGGCTAATAATTGTGTTTTAACATCTTACGTCACTGTGATTACTAAGTACTCATGCCTGCATAAAGCTTATAAATTGCTATATTCTGCCATAAAGACTATTTGTGTACTTAGAACAAAGAAATATAACTTGCTTCAACAGTATTAACTGATTGTTATTTAAGATCGACAAGAATTTTTTTACTATGCTGTATGAACGGAGTTTTTAACACACTTCATAATAACATTGCGCTTCTAATGGTTAAATTTTTACAGAGAAAATGAAGTCTTAGTAAATAATGTGTTCTTTCTTTGTGTGCTGCGAGTTTAAATAAAAACAAGGCTATAATATATTTTTGCATTATGAAACGGCAATATGATTGAATAAAGTAATTTCAATCGTAAAATCTAGTAGCCCATAGTGAAGTTGATTTTGCTGAGAAAGTCTTTAAAGAGAAATATCTGCGATTGCATTAATGAACGTAATAGAGTGAGGGCTGTGGAGCAGAAAGAACGGAATTGCACCTTCAGCTGCAAAGCAAGCAAAGTCTCCAATCAACAAGGACTTGAGGCTGTGCTCCCGGAAACAGAGCATCTTCAGTATCTGCCTGAAGCCTTTCCCAACCCATCCGTCCGTCTGTCTGTACGACTTCACTTAATTAACTGTCACTCAGGAATAGTACTGACAGAGAGACTCCGCTCTGCTGGCGTCGCGATGCAGTAGACACTTGGCACTCCTCAGTCCAAGAAACAAGTGCCGCATGTGCTTTAGGAGTGTCACTGCAATATCTGACAATGTCTTGGCATCATGCTACATTTCATTGTGTCAATAAGTAAAATAATTGAGTGTAGCCATTTTGAGAAAATGATTATTTTCTCAACTGTTCAAGAAATTAGATGCATTTTATGTAGACTGTCTAATACCCTGTTCTTATGGCATCGTTAATGGTTCTTATCCTCAACCCAAAGTATCCAGCCCACGAACTTCAATCCTACTTCTTTGAGGTCTAGTTTAATATATCTTACGATCTACAATTAGATCTTGAAAATAATTTTTTAACTCCAGGTTCTTTAAATCGAAATCGAGCATGTATTTCTCTTTTATACCATGTGCTCTGTTATGTCACTTGTTAGTAGAAATGGACATGCCCTCATTCCAATAAAAGGCGGCTTTCAACTACGCTTTCTTCAAAATACTGTTTATAACTAGCATAAAGAGCAAGAAATTATTGAACAAAAACGTATTGAAAAAATAATTCTATTTCGTGTTCAACTTTTTTGCCAAGAACTTGTTTCATAAAAGTGTACCTATACTCAATAGCGCGGTTTGTATTCTGTTTTAATACAGTAAACACTTTGCGTGATCTGCACGTCTACTAAGATGACTGTGATTACAGCATTACCGACAGCTTGAGGATGCATTTCAGTGATGATTATTATTGCCATATGCTCGTAATTGCTACCCTTTCTAGTGTTTTTCCGTACCAACTAACAAGTACTCTATATAAGGCCGGAATAGGGAGTTTTTGTCGTCTTATGTTTTTATTTGTAAATACTTTTTAACATAAATAACCTCAGATTGGCCAGTTTAGTGTTTTATGTGTGATTACCCAGTTGGCGCCTGTATCTACACCACATCATATGCAAATTTCGTACGTTTCCCGTGTTCTTAATCCATCCAGAAAATGTAGAGTATACATAAGCCTTCAACATTATAAAATTAATATCAATATTTCGTTAAAGTTTAAAAAAACGTGGTAACCAGTATTAATTACAGGAACACACTGCTTTAGAACACATGGCCTTTTGAAACCACTACGCGGTTTGGTAACCTCGTTTCAACTTTTGAATCATGTGACCGATTTCGACGAAACGTGGTACAAATATTATGCCATATGAGGACACATCAACGCTATAATGTTAATATTCTAAATTAATATTTACAGCATGGCGACAACTTAGTTTTATGTCCGGAAACTGTCTGTTGTTACAGCCACTGGAAAAGTTTCGTACTCTATATTTTTGTCGAATGTAAACTAATATGGGGTTTCGGTTTGATACAATAAATGAAAAATAGGAACCAGGTAGACAATGGGAAAATTTGGTACGGAAATAGATAATAAACAAATATATATTCTGTTAATGGAATACTTTTATAAGTCGAGGTACAAAAATATACCCGATCAGCACGAAGTAACTCTAAAGTAAGTGTTTGAATACTTAAATATGCTTGACAATTTTGTCTATCCCATTGTTTCTGACTGGGACAAATATGACGATCTGCGCTTAATACACGGTGGAACACCACCATGTTTTGCGCTTCCTGTTCGTGCGTGGCTTGACAACCGTATTACTGGTAGGTGGACTGGGTGTTGAGGACAAACGGAGTAGCTTCTGCAAAAGTCCGATCGCGCTCCATTTGACTTCTTTTTGTGGGGCTGGGCTTAAGGGGATATCTACAGATGAAAACAGAGACATTAGAGGCGCTGAAACAAAAATTCTACACACTCTGCTGCAGTGCTCTTGACTTCTTAAGGAAAGACCTTGAGTCTCTGTTTCCTAGCTTGACGTGTGTGCCTACGTTGAAATCTGACAAAGAGTAGAGTGTGGCTTTAAGACCGTGCAGTGGTGCATTCCGTTTGCGGGATACTTTACAGGAGATATCTTATATATTTATTTTCCTGTCACACTGTGCAATGTACATGTAATATGTACTTCTTCAGAAGTAGACACCAAAACCACTGCCATGATAAAAAAAACAGATATGTACGACAACAGTTCTTTAGAAAAGTAAGCTGAGTGAGTTCTGATAGGAACCGGTTTTCATCAGTGATATGTGACAGTCCCTTGATATTTCTGTCGTAAATGTTCCAGTTGTTCCAAGTCGTAATTATTGACGCGTATGGAACATTTGTCGAAAGATAATTGGCAGGATAAGACCGAAGTGCTCAGAGAAAACCTGCCCCAGTGTGACTTCTTGTGCCACAAATGCCACGTGATCTGTGCTTGGTAGCAGCTAGTTTTGCTTTCGTACGTAAGGCGGCTGTAACTGATTTGTGTTTTGGCATCCGTTAAACGGAGAATTTAAAGCGATGGAACGGAGTCCTTCTTGTGAAGCTAGAAGAGAATAAATTCCTTTTTATATTTATGAAATCCATATGTTCGTTATTGCGTTCGAAAATCAGTACAGATATGAGTAGCTGATCCTACACAGCCTTGTACTACGTATCCAGTACAGATATGAGTAGCTGATCCTACACAGCCTTGTACTACGTATCCAGTACAGATATGAGTAGCTGATCCTACACAGCCTTGTACTACGTATCCAGTACAGATATGAGTAGCTGACCCTACACAGCCTTGTACTACGTATCCAGTACAGATATGAGTAGCTGATCCTACACAGCCTTGTACTACGTATCCAGTACAGATATGAGTAGCTGATCCTACACAGCCTTGTACTACATATCCTTCTGCTTTATGACATTTATTATTTTTCAAGCAACTATACTCAGCTCACCGAAGTTGTCGCTTTGCCTTTCGACTAAAGCACTGCATGTTTCTTCCGGGTAGAATTATTTACATCTTATCTTAAAGTTGAACGTGTCAAGATCCGCGAAATGTTGATACATCTACCAGACTACGTGACACCTTTCCGAGAATACAGTATCTTAATACTTCTTGCGTGACAAACCCAAACTATGGTGTGCTACCTTTGGCATGAATTAGTCATCTTGTTCTAGAACGTAGGCTGATTTAAATACAAACTCTGCTGAAATCAAGAACACTGTGGCTTTGTCACATACATCCACGGAGTAAAAGCGCCTGCATTAAAGAGCTGCTACTCCTAGTGCGACGTCAATATCATGTCTTCGCTCCATTCCCTGCTTTCCCGACTGCTACGTAGAACATTATTTCAGAGCAGTAACACTCCAGTCGACAGCAATGTGTATGCAAATAGTTGATAACCTCACACCACGTAACCCAGTTCACTAAAAGTGTACTGATCCTGCCGCAGAGCTGTTTCTACGGAATATCTACCCACAGTATTTGCCATTTTGGCTGACATAATTGTTTTAATGTGTTATGACAAATAATAAGGCTACTCCCATTTCTGTTTTTACAAAAAATTGTATATCGGTAAAGTGACTAAGGTACAAGGCTGGATGACTGAGGATTCAGCGTTTGATTCCCGATTGAGACGAGAGATATATCACTTCTCCAGAATGTCCAGACCGGCTCTGGGACGTACAGTCTCCTAAACAGTGGTTACCGGGGTCTCGTTTCGGAGTGCTAAAGTGGTCGTGGCGTGCATGTGACGAGTTTAAGATTGTGTGGAACTACACCTCCATTTCTCCATACGTTTTTATGAAGCTATACATAATTAAGCATAGGAAGAAATTTAAATTTTATTAATATTTTTAATAGATTTGTACGACTGTAAATCTCTGAAACATTTTATTAGGCTTTGTGATTTGTGGTCGAAAATCCCACTTTTACTGGTGGAGGTGGGCGCAGTCGCATATTGCTTGTCGTCCCTGATTTTTCGTGGTGTATTTGCTGGAGTGTTGTACGGCAAAGTGGCGTCACTCCTCCCTTACTGTGAAAGTCTGCAAGTAAATTTGTGCCAAGCTGTCGGGGACATTATGCAAAGTGTATTCTGTGTGGGGTGTGTGCGGTTGGTTACTGTTGGACCTCCCCGTGTTACCGCTCATCTTATTCTCGCTGTTTGCATCTTAAAACAGAAGATCTTCTCTAGTGTTTCTTTTTGTCATCACCATGAGAACATCAGGCAAAAGAAGAGTAAAACTTTACCTTCGTTATAACTATGTCGGTTTGTACAGTCCACGTTCAAATTTAAGACAATTCCAGTCGGATAATAAAAGATAATTAGATTAAAAACTTAATTATTTTATGTATTCATTAGCGTGCTCATTTAAAAAAAATCCGAATTGAGTAGTTTATCCCGTATCCTAACAACTGCGCGACGGTTTACTGTTGTAGTTTCTACGAGCGTGACGGGAATTTTCTGTGTTTCCCTCTTTGATAAGAACGGTGAAAAATTGAGGTTTCCCCGAGCAATGGTTTTTAACCTTCTTTCAGTAAAATGCCAGTTTAGGTTTTCAGCTGGTTTGGGTTTATTAGCCGAGGTTTTCAGCTGGTTTGAATTTTGTTAGCCGATCCCAGTTGCGTGGCATCTTAAGGCGTGGGTCTGCCGCCGCTGGCTTGCTGGGATTGCTGGTTTGAATCCCTCCCGAGGCATGCATGTGTGTCTTTTGTGATTGTTGTGTATTGTCAGGTAGAGGTCTCTGCGTGGGGCTGATCGCTCGCCCAGAGGAGTCCTACCGAGTGTGGTGTGTCTTGAGTGTGATCATGAAGCCTCAACAATGATGAGGCCTTGGCTGACTAGGACATAAGCGATCAGACTGTTGGACTTAGTGGTCTAATCTAAAGACTGACTCTTTCGCGATCTACCATGGTACATAATGTATTAATATCAGGTAAACTAGTCAAAGAACTGATCTTTTCAAACTAAAAAATTTACCATAATTAAAAGGTGTTTTTCATTAACCTTCCTACTGCGAAGTTGATGTATGGCACTGTACATCTTGCCATAACTTACTGAAAGTGGGTTCATAATTACTTAGGCACAGGTGAATGTAGTATATTAAATGTTCATCGGTCAGACGGCGTCGGTATCGTGCATTAATTGTCTTCATCTGAGAGAACGCTTCTTCGCAGAGGTAGGTTCAGCCAAAAAAGTGCTGTCAGACGGAGAGCTAGTGATGGTACTGAGGCGACAAATAAATTTTGATAGAGACCAAAAAGTGGCCGCGATCTACTAAACAGGTGGCCGCGATCGACTGATATATAGCGATCGACTGGTACATCGCGATCGAGCGTTTGGCCACCTCTGCACTAGGGGCTGTCAAGCCACGAAATAATGCGTTTTATTGGAATATAATATCAGCTGATAAAGAATAGTCTCGAAGCCAATCCCGTAAGAGGAAATTAAAAAATTTCCGTATGTTCTTTCGTGAAAAACATCTTTAATATTTTGAATTTTCCTTTGACATGGTTTGTCTTGGAGATACAGGAATTGACGAAAGGAAGGACGGGCGCTATGAGTGGTATACATGTGCAGTTATAGCTCGTTAACTGCGTTCTCTCTAGCTAAATCTAGGGAGTTGTGCGTGACGTTTACATGGAAAAAATGTTGGACGAAGCTTTCGTGGCCGAAGTAGAAAAGCTGTCACGGAGGGATTGTGTAGAACTCTAGCACTGTGGTGGGAGAGTCTACGTAAATCCATACTGCTGCCGGACTTAAATGAGAACACGGTAGAAGCTTTACCGATTGAACATAAGTGCTCGGTGAATGTACTACAGGCGTTCTTTACGAACTGAAAAGGACACATAATGGGTGACTTATGTCTGTCTAACTGTGACATTGCATCAGCGCCTAAACAACTGGACAGTTTACTTTTAATTCGATGCTTAAAAAATCAGTTAATATTATTTAGTGTAATGACAGCTGTTTGTTGTTAGAATCGGACGAATACATTTTATTGTTAGAAGGCAGGCGGTGCAGGTAGGAACCGCAGTGTTCTAAGGGTCTGATAAATTACAGGGAAAAATGTTGTTGGAAAAGACGGCTTTATTCATATTTTTATGCAAGATGGGCATTATGTCATGTACAGTACATGAACACGGCTGTCACACGGGAGCTTTCATTAAAAAAGTTTTCTTTTTTACTTTAGACTAACAATAAAAGAATAGATCTGCTCTCTTCTGGGATATTACGCAGCGTCGAGTGGTAATCCTTTACCGACGTTTCGGGACAACGTATCGATCTCGTCTTCAAAGGTCAAGAAGTCCAAGAAGAATAGCTATTCTTCTTGGACTTCTTGACCCTTGAAGATGGGACCGATACGTTGTCGCGAAACATCGGTAAAGGATTACCTTTCGACGCTGCTTAATATCCCAGAAGAACGCAAATCTCATCAGCATCGCGGGGGAAGTCTGAAATCACGCAATAAAAGAATTTCCCAAAATATTATACAAAATCTTCCATAAAAGGTCTGAATTTATAGCTGGGTATTGTATAATTTCATACTTCCTTTAATTACTTTCATCTTTCTTCCTTCCTTTCTGTCTTTCTTAGTCTTGCCTCTTCTACCTACTCATTGTATATGGAGGGGGTTATTGTTGTGCTTCATTACTCAGTGACGCACATACACAGTTAGTGTGTCTCCTCTGAAAGAGGGATCGGCTCTTCGCAGAGACCTCTACTTGAAAACACACAACATTCACTGAGACAGAGAGCCGTGCTCTCGGAGGGATTCGAATCCGCAGTCCCAGCGACCGAGCGACCACAAACCTACGCCTCAGACTTTTATTACTAGAAACATCAATTATAGAAGACTACAGGTTATATTTAAAACCAGTAAGTTGCACGGTGCGTTAATTTTAAAACATCGTTTATAAGCTAGGCACCGGCGTCTGGCTATAATGAAATACAACCTTGCTAACTAAACTGCTCACTTGTGTGTGTGTGCGCGCGCAGGGACAAATCGCACTCAAAGGCCACCTGCATTGCTGAACTTTCAGTCTTTCTCATGCACCGTAATATAACCAGTTACGGTAGGAGTGTCTGTGCATTAGTCAAAGGTACGTACACCTGTGCTGCAGAAAGAGTAGCTTATGTAGTATCAACAAACGCAACAAGACTAAACTGTAGGATGAACTGCAGGATTACAGAACGGATAAACTTGAAGTGTGTTCAGTAAGCTTAACACCCAGAAAGACCGTCAAAACTAGAATCCTTCTGACAGGCATTCGTGAGGTACGATGATCAATTCTCCGCCGGATAAACTGATATCCTGAGATTATTCGTTGTTTTCGTCAGTTCCTCAGCGAAAATTACAGAATAGTACCCTTAAATTAGGCCACGATTGCACTCTCCGGTATCTTTAAAAACTAACTATTGTTTATTCATTAAACAATCTGTTGGTAAATAAGCAGCAAGCAAGTGAAGCGAAGTGTCAGTAGAACAGGCCTATCCTTAAACATTCGAAGTACGTGATAGGAGATGTACGTAGAACGCAATATTGAGGCGTGTCCTGATCTTTGCATCCTGGACTTTTCTCAAATTCTGACAACATTTAATTGACACTTTGTGTTTCTCCTCACAATGTTACGTATATTATAGCATGTTATTGCTGCTATTAAGGCCTGTTAATATATTGCTTTGATAAGCCGATTACTCACGTCTGTGTTAATTTTGTCTGTGCCATAGCTATCTGCCACATATAATGTACACAATTCGGCCTTTTGAAATTTTCCAGAATTACTGACTTGCAGACAAAATGTCTTACACAGTTCATAGGTATATTCAAATTAGCTGCATATCGAATTTTATTTTCATAGATACAAGCAAATGAATATTGTAACACGTTTCCATTTTACTTAATTATGAAACGTGTAAATCACATGAACGGCAAGGAGGATTGCTATCGATTACTATCCATCATCGTTGCTTAATATCGCTTACTAATGCTAGAAATTAGTATGGATAACATTCATGGTGTCGTTATTAACCAGAGTAGTCATACGAGTACTTATGTCTTCATGTAAAATGCCTGTAATTTTTATCCGCTTTTAGAAAACCTGAATTTCCTGGGCAGATGTTAGTAAAATTCTGCAGTATACCTTATATTATTTCGTGAAAATCTGTCCAGCTACGTTGTTTCGTGCGGAAGGACGGACAGACTTGACGAAGCTAATAGTCGCTTTCCGCAACTCTGAGAACTTGCCTACAAATACGTCAGATCTAATCCCACGGAGCAGATTCCTTCATCAGAATATAATTAATTGTTGCTCGGATGTTCATATAATACCCTACCTTTTATGAGAATCGAAAGTTCATGCACGCGTTAAAAATGTATTGCCACTCTGCCCTTTCATTATCCGTATGAAGCGAGTCTCAACTCTTCAAAACTATTTATCTAAGGTCCGTTTGATATTATCCCTCTTTAAGTCTAGGGTATTCGTGCATTCTGCTTCCTTCAGGAAAGAAACTGGTGGGATATTTAATGAAACTTAAAATAATTTGCGACTTGCATTAATGTGAGAATGAAAAGAGGCAAAAACTTTTCTTAGTCGTAGCGGATCTTTCGAACTGCTTCCACGAAGCTTTGGCAGGCATATAGTTCGTTTCTGTCCGCTTGATAAATGTACAGTACTTGACAGTTTCTTTTGTTTTAATTTATTATGATGACACAATATAAGTAGAATGGTTTAAGAGGTAATGCTGTGTATGAGTTACATTTTCGGAAGTGTCTCTTGCAGAAGAAAGGAGTAATGTATAAATCTTTCAAATTTCCGACATGTCTTTTAATGACAAGAGAAACTGCATGAAAGGTGCCCCGGAAAGCTTTTAAGCTACGTGATCAGTTGTCAAATAGACCACAGAAGATTCGTCTGTAGACATTATTTGTTCACAAAAAGTAGTTGATTTAATGTTATAGCAGGAATTCATTTTATGTCGAAAATTCGGGATAAACTGCTTGCCTCAGATCACAACGATCCGCCTCAAAGTTATTACAAACTTTGGTGGGTCCCGTACGCTCTTGTTCCCACAACAAACCTTATATTCTCCTTCACCTAAAACATACATCCGTTAAATTAGCTGGTGTGTGTTTGGAGAGTTTTCGTATCGCAAGCTCAGCTACTAAGATTTTTTTCATTTCTCAGGTTTAACTGTATCTTACGTCAACAAAATTAACTCGTCAAATTCGCATGTTTACACGTGACATGCTCTGTGTCTCCTTCCTTGGTCTGTATCCAGCGACTCTACTTTCAGTTCAGAGTTGAATGGCTCTATCTCTCACCTGCGCAAGCACAACTTTGTAAGCTGCCTGGTGAGAACTGACGCTGGGGTCCCACCTCCTACCTTGGTCCTTAGTTTATGTGTCAGAATAGTTTCACCCTGGAGAACTCATGCATAAGCTTTGGTATTGAGAACCCCTAGAGGGGAAATGCAAGCGCTGAAGAGAACGAACGTTTGAAGGGAATGAGATAGAGGAAACAGCCCCTGGTTGGAAGAGAATTTGAACCTCTGGAGCTTATGCAGAGATTCACCTGTACTGCACAAACAGTTCCGCTTTTATACAATGGCCATAACGTCGCCCTGCCCACAAGTAAAGCCTTACGAAATCCCCAAAAGAGGTAGCAGCACTTGGACGGAACACTACTTGCCTGTTATGGTTACTGTAAGGAAAACTCAGTGGACCGTCTGAACACTCATGGCCTTTGTTACACTTACAACACAGTTCAGGTCAATACCTTACTTTATCCAGAGGCACAAGACTTTTGCCAGCTAGGTTCTTATTTAGAGAATATTCCAGGGAATAGCGCGCGTTGTTTTATGTTAAAGACAATCTCCTGGGTTCTTGTGAGTTGGTTATGCTCCAGCACGGACAGAACTGTATCTGGAATGGATGAAAATATATTGTAAAGGCAGTTACACAACCATATTAAGACTTATTAAATGACAGTAACGTGCAATTAAATTAAACATTTCGTTTCTGAATATTATTTGTGGTATTTATAAAATAAGAAACAGGAAAATTAACATTGTATGATCTATATTTATGCACAGATATAAGGGAAATATTAAAGATATGTTAGAGGGGTACAAAGTAAACTTCACTCTATAATAGGCCATGAAGGCCCAAAAGAAGGGTGAAGATAGAACTCTACTCTTTCTTTAACCTCGGCTTTAGATGGGTGTGGGTGGTCAACTCCACGCCTCGGCCGCTTTACCTACGGCGAAAAGACCCGCTGACAATTTACAGGAGGCTGGGTGGGTTCCAGGGCCGGTCTGGACATGTGCGAAAAATCTCGACCCCACCGGGCTTCGATTTTCGGAGCGCCCAGCCCGTAGAGAGTAGCTATATCGACTACGCTATCCTGGCCCACTTGTTAAATTGGCACCAACATTGAATAGAATTGATAGCTCCATCTTCTACCCTGAAGAGGATTTCATATTTGTCTACCTGGATTACATGCAAAATGTTCGAACACCTTGACAGGCACCACTGTGAGAAACGCAAGTGTGACATTACTAAAATGAATGAGAAAACAGCAGTACGAGTCCTGATTTCATCTGTCTCCAGATAGGGACACGGGTCAGACTCCTGTAAACACCGAGGTAAACCTTCCGCGTTTACAAAATCCCGGGGGTTTCTTGACTAGCTATGGAAATATTAGCTTCTCAAGAAAGACTTCACTTGAAGTCAGTTACATATAGAAGTCGAAGAAAATACTCACTACCCCTATTAGAAATCAAACAAAGGATCCACCCATTACACATAGAAGGTAGCGGATAGACATAGGCTCGAACCAACGAGCGCAAAGGAGTTTCATAACATTCAACCGAAGACAAAGCAGAGACAGCTACTGTCCTTCTACGATAAATAACTTTTAAATATACTTTATACATTCATGTATTTTAAAAATGGATATATTTTTATATTTATATTTTAATTAACGTAAAGTTTTTAACATTAATTCGTAGTAGTCGAGGGACCCACCACAAAAGATCACCTACAATTTAACCATCTTTTGTATATTTTATATTTATAGCTTGCACGTGTATTGTTAGTTTTGTCCGTGTTATTCTTACTCTCACAAGAATCCCTGATGGTGATCCCTGGAGGGGATCGAAACATGGTGGACTAGCGTAAAGAAATTGTGATATATAATATCTAAAAAAGTAATAAGAGTGCATTTGCTGGTTGATTGTTGTGTGTTTGATCAGCAACAGAAGTGCTGGCTATCTTTAAACGAAAAAGGTATGATGTAAAATGTTGAGTGTGGGTCCCTCAAATGACTAACACATCTTCATTTAAAATCTTCACAGTTACGTCTTTGATCGTTTAGCGTGTTGTGTTCTCTGTAAGGTTTTAATGAAAGGACTGAATACTATCCACATGGGAGGACCCTTCGCTCTGACAGCTGAGTGAATATCAGAATGTCTCCTTTCTGGTAACATAACATTAAGGAAACGCTCAGGTGTACGTCGCATAACTTCAAGAGGGTGAGTCCTATGAGAAATAAACGTCAACAAACGGGAATAATGCAACACTGCTCACTGATTCAGGAACATAGTCTAACTGAAATACGTGCATGCCGGGGTGTATTTGGGTTAATATACTGCCAATATTTATTCGTTAAATTGACTTAAATAAAAGTAAATTCGTCTCTTGCTATAATAAGGTATAACTAACTTCACATATCATGTCTCAAGACAGATACAGGAAAGTACTGGGTCCAAAACTACTAATGTGGAGTGAATAAAGCTAAATTTCTTTCTTGTTATAATAGGTTATACCTAAAAACCCCCATAGATAGATGATCCATTAATGGAACTAGCAGCACATCACCTAAGAAATTCTCGCAAATTTAATATTATACATTTGCCGTTCTGTGTGATAATTTTACAACGTTTATTCCAGTAGCTGCACAACAGCTGGATACAAAAGTATAAAATCATGTAGCAAGCCATCTTCATATAGCATGTCGTTTTCCTTTTCAGGGACAGATCCCTGAAAACGAAAATGACATTCTACGACAGATGTTTGTTTGCATTAAAATTAAAAATTTTGTGAAACACTTCCGTGTAATTTGAACTATATTTTTTAATTATAGTTATGTAATTTTAACATCTGTTTTTTTACCTCTACAATTACAAATCCATGATATAATTAGCCAATGTTGTGTTTTTCTTTCTCTTTTTCGAATATCTCGCTGAAGACGGACGAGAAAGGACGAAGTATGTAGGAGGCTTGCTACATGATTTTATACTTTTGTATCTAAGTGTTGTGCAGTTTTTGGAATAAACATTGTAACATTATCCGCCTTTTGCGGAAATGAAACTTTCGCTGCATGTCCAAAAAGGCCGTCACCGCTCTCGACTCTTAGTCAAGTCAGTCCGTTCCACAGCCACACTCTGTCATAAAAATCAAACTTACTGTGATGTCTTCACCTACAAGTATGTCTGGGTCATCTAAGACGTCCCCACGTCTCAGGTTCTCCTACCACAATTTTGGAGTAATTTCTGGCCTCTCCAGTGCACAGTTTGTCTCACCTTCCTTGATCTTAATATATTCTATGAAAAATACAAATTTTAAATGTTGTCACCATGAGAATTTGTCACCCTCCTGATAATTCCGGTCTTGTAGGTCGAAAATGTTTCCTAACGAAGCTATCTTCTTTATTTATTGCGTCAGATGTGCTCTGACCGCAGGTGCTTTCGATATTTGGTCTGCGCAAGGTGTGACAGGCCAAGTTCCACACTAATACAAAATTAAAATTGGCCACTAACACATCTTCGTTTTGCTGCTGTCGGCAGAAGGCTTATTATGTTACCTGTCACCGCCAGTGAGTGCTGAGCTAACACTTAAGCCATCCACTGGATCAGTTGTAACATAAAGAGCATAACAAGTACATGAAGATATGTATCCTGGAACAAGAAGTTAACTCCACTGAACAGCTGACTAACTCCAGGCAGCAGAGTCCTTCCTCAGCTAGTCAAGAAATTTCCTGCACTTTATGGAACCTGGAGACTCATTATCGTGTTTACTAGAGCCCTCAACTTGTCCCTATCCTAAACCAAAATTTGCCTACATAGCATGTAAAAATTCAGTTTATACTCCGCATTAAAATTTGATTAAAGCTAACAACCGATTAATTCTCTGTTGGGAAATAACCGATGTTTTCTTGAGGAAAAGATAAAATAGATGAATATACTCTGAGGGTGCAATGGCGTATTTTAAATGTAGAATCGGGTGGTAAATGCAGTTACCACCTTGTGTTAAAAGGGTTAAAGTGGAGGAGCTGTTGTCGGAATTTGAAGTTTGGTACTTCAAGGACAGCATCCCCCTGCTACTTATACCTCAGACGTCTTTCATCTGATGTCATAAATAGGTATGTAAATGCATGACCTTGAAGTGCTAAGCTAATAGAAGACGTAATTTTTGTAACTATTCGTAACGCCACTTAGTGTGTACTACATACACACCCCATCTAAAGAGGATAAGTTACGTCCTTTTTTTAATTTAGACAAGATATAATTTCACAGATTCATAACTCCAGCGCTAGTTGGAAGTTAATAATAACTCGCACGCCCAATTCGTCTTTTCTCTGGAAATAATCTGCCCCCCCACCCCCTACCCCCCACCCCTCCGGCCGCATTGCCCATTAGGTAGAGACTGTGTGGACTAGTGCAGCAGTGTAAAAAGATAGTATCTCTTCCACCACCGGGAACTGAACCAGCGCGTAGCCTAGTCGCTACGTCTAAACCGTGTGAGAATTATTTACCTGTCGATATCTCATGAAAAGCAAACAGTTGCCACGTAACGTAGTTTGAGCAAAATTATTGTTGGAGATCTTTCGTGTACGTGTCGGATGCAATGAAAACGAGAAAGGGGCTGTATGGAGAATGGGAGTTTGTCCAGTCCATTCTATATGCGCAGACCGAGTTCTGTTGTAGGTTTTGTTACGCTCAATGTAACATAACTTTAACATACGTATACCAACACTGACAATGACGTGTTGTTATTCTTTTGTCTTACAAATAATGAAACCTGTGTTTCCATTCATGTTGACGGAAACCGAACGCAGTACAACATAATAACGTATTGTGCAGTGATTTGACAAAGGAAATTTCTAAACTTTGTGGGAACAAATTCAGAGTCCGTTTGACCAAAGCAAATCAGCTCCATGTAATCCAAAATATAGGATATTACTTTAAGTTGTAATGTGGTTACTCTGTAAATTACTGTGTTGAAGTGTTATTTACGCCGAGGTCAGAAAACTCCCTATGTTTTTGGTATGTCTTACATTGTTCTAATGCTTCTTTGACAGGGGTGCACAAATCCCTGGCGCTAGGTAATCCTGGCGAGTACTTTTCTACTGTGGCGCCTAATATCTGTGGGTCCTCAGTAGCGAACTTGGTTCATTTAAGACATTAGGAGCTGTAATTTTGTGATGTCACCTAAATTTCTAGAAAAATTTGTACGCCCTTGTTTTATGAGAACATTTGTATTTTTCTGATAATGTGTGAAGCTATAACCAAACTGAGCAGAAACTAATTCTCCCAAAGTTATGGAACCCGACGTTTCATTATCATGTCTGCAAGAAGATGCCGGCAAGTTTCCCAATCTTAGTCCAGTAACATATAACACCAATTTAATTATTTTGTCTGTAGTTACTGGTCTACGGTTTGGACAGTCCGGGGTTTGATTTCCACGTGCGCCATAAACTTTTACTCTCCTTCAACAGTCCTGACCGCTTTTGCGGTCTATTTGATTTCTGTCCAATAAATAACTTGGATTCTTCCCCCGGAGGTAAAGCGCCGGGGCCTGAAGTTGACCAATTATATCCGTTGATGAGATTAAGAATGAGTGGATGTACACAACTACTCCGTCTTCATGCCTTTAATTACAGTATTGAGACAAATTCACTTTCTCATTATCCTAATGCTTTCAAGTGATCTTTCTGTTCAAGCTTTTAGGTTAATAATATTTATGTACGCCTATAATTATGAAAGAATCTAAGTACAATATAGCTGTGTGTAGCTTGTAAATATTTATATTTTCGTGTAATGATTTCTGAAGTAGAAAGGGCGAGAGATAAGGGTTTTATTTAACGACGTTGTTAAGTGACAATATCACTTTGCGTCGAGGCCCTAAATGACTGAAATAAGAAAATGGAATTATTGTGAAGTAAAACTAACTAACTAACTAACTAACTAACTAACTAACTAACTAACTAACTAACTAACTGACTGACTAACACCATGGAGCAGAGGCCTTCTTGAGAAGCTAACAGTTTCTCAGCTAGTCAAGAAATTCCCCGCATTTTATGGAACCCGAAGGTTCATTACCGCATTCACAAGAGCCCGCCACCTATCCCTATCCTGAGCCAGCTCAATCCAGTTCATGTCCTCCCATCCCACTTCCCGAATATCCATCTTAATATTATCCTCCCATCTACGCCTGGGTCTCCCAAGTGGGCGCCTTCCCTCGGGTCTCCCCACCAAAATCCGGTATGCACTTCTCCCCTCCCCCATACGTGCCACATGCCCCGCCCATCTCAGTCTTCTCGATTTGATTACCTGAATAATATTTGGTGATGAGTACAGGTCATTAAGTTCCTCGTTATGTAGTCTTCTCCACTCCCCTGTCGCCTCGTCCCTCTTAGGCCCAAATATCCTCCTCAGCACCCTATTCTCGAACACCCTCAGTCTTTGTTCCTCCCTCAGTGTGAGAGACCAAGTTTCGCATCCATACAGAACAACAGCTAAAATTATAGTTCTGTATACCCTAATCTTTGTGTTTTTGGATAGCAACCTCGAAGACAAAAGATTCTGCACCGAATGATAGCAAGCATTCCCCGACTTCAATCGGCTCTTAATTTCTTCATGAATGGAGTTTCGATTCGTTAGGGTTGCTCCCAAATATTTGAATTCTTCCACCCTTTCAAAGGATTTATTATCTATATTTATGTTGTGATTGTGTCGTGCATTCTGATTTCGAGACATGACCATGTACTTAGTTTTCTCAGCATTTACTTCTAGACCAATCTCCTTACTAACAATAATTAAATCTTCTGCATTTTTCTTTATGCTATGTACGCTTCCGCCCAATATATGAACATCATCAGCATAAACCAGAAGCTGATGTGTACCATTCAATTTCAAGCCCTCCTGGTTTGCCTGAACCCTCCTAATGGCATATTCTAAAGCAAAGTTGAAAAGCAATGGCTACAGAGCATCTCCTTGTTTCAAGCCATTCTTAATAGGGAACGTGTCAGACAGATGTTTGCCTACCCGAACTCTGCTACACGTTTCACTTAGGCACATTTTTATTAACCTTACTAGTTTCATGGGGATACCGAACTCAATGAGAATATTATACAAGACCTCCCTCGTAACTGAATCATAGGCTTTCTTGAAGTCTATAAATAGCTGATGCACTGCCTCATTGTATTCCCATTTTTTCTCAAGTATTTGACGAATGCTGAATATATGATCAGTGGTTGACCTGTTACGTCGAAATCCACACTGATGATCCCCAATAATTTCCTCTGCATATGGAGTTAACCTTGACAAAAGGATGTTGTATAGAATTTTGTACGTAGTCGACAAAAGTGATATGCCTCGATAGTTACTGCAATCTGTCTTATCACCCTTCTTATAAATAGGCACAATGACCGACTCCTTCCATTTCTCAGGCAATTCTTCCTTATTCCAAATAGAAATAATAGGTTTATGGATTTCAGTCAGAATAATCCTACCCCCTGCTTTAATCAATTCTGCTGGAATCTGATCAATACCTGGTGATTTGTGACTTTTTAGTTTTTCAATAGCCATCTCAACCTCAAAGGCACTGGGCTCAGACACTAGTGGCTCTGCTGTGTGTACTTCAATCTGCCTAACATCATTAACCCCGTGTATATTCAACAGCTGGGAGAAATGATTCCTCCACCTAGCCAAAATACTGTGGGAGTCTGCAACCAGGTCACCCTTCTCATCCTTTACTACATTAATTCTAGGCTGGTACCCCCTCTTAAACTCATTGATACCCCTATACAAGTCTCTTATATTCTTGTTCTTACTGTTTGTTTCAATTTAATTAATTTTAGCTTTCAGATATTCCTTCTTTTTGTGCCTGAAATGTCTACTAGCTTCACGTCTTACGTTGTGCAGATTATCTCCATTACTTTGGTTTGGATTCTGTAACCACTGAATTTTAGCCTGCTTCGTGTTATCTAAAAATTCTGCACATTCTGCATCAAACCATGGTTTATGCTGCTTCCGTTCATGTAGACCTAGACTCTCTTGAGCCGAGATTTTGATATTCTCTTTAATGTTTTCCCAAGCCCTATTCATGTCCTCACTAACATTTAAGTTTTCCAGAGCTGCAAACCTGTTCGAGATCTTAAGCTGATACTGTTTCCTAGCCTCTAGTTCACTTAGCTTCTTGAGATTAAATCTCTCTACATCAAACTTCTGTGCTGCTTGTTTACTTACTGCCAGTCTTTCCCTAACTTTCGCAACCACCAGATAGTGATCAGTAGCACAGTCAGCTCCCCTGAAAGATCGCACATCGAGTATACTGGAATGCCGTCTCCTATCTATCAATATGTGATCGATCTGATTTTGAGTCTTCCCATCAGGAGAGGTCCAGGTGTATTTATGAATGTTTCGGTGCGGATACATAGTGCTCTTAACAACTAGATTCTTTGATGTGGCAAAGTTTACTACTCTAACACCATTATCGTTGCTATCCTGATGTAAACTCTCATTCCCAATAGTCGGTTTGAAAATATCCTCTCTCCCCACTTTTGCATTAAAATCTCCTAACAGAATTTTCATATGGTACTTAGGAAAATGATCAAAAACCCCTTCTAATTCCTCATAGAAGCTGTCCTTTGAATCATCACCCTTCTGTTCCGTTGGTGCATGCGCATTCAGAACAATGATATTACACCAGCGGCCTCTCAGCACTATGTATGACATCCTAGCACTAACAAACCCCACTCTCTTGATTGCTGATACCATTCTCTGATGCACAAAAAAATCTGTTCCCAATTGATGATTTTCCTGCCCTTTGCCATAGAAAAAAGTATACTCCCCGGCTCTTACAGTCCCTTCTTTGTCCCACCTAACCTCCTGTACACCCACTAAATCTAACTTATACTTAGCTAATTCCCTGACCACTGTCATAAGTGACCCTGACCTATACATGCTCCTCACATTCCATGTTCCAAAACTCATATCCTTTTTCCGTAGCTGGGGTCGTACCAAAGAATCGGTCCAGGTCCGGGGCATTGTGTAGTGGTTCGTAACGTCATAATTTTTTACGGTGAGGAGTTGTTAGTACCTCGCCCAACCCCCCAGCTGGAGGACCACCCCTTGTCGGCTGTCCGCGACTGCTTATTCAATGCATTCGCAGCTACCCTCCATACCTGGTGGCCGTTCCTCCATCCGCAACCTGAGGACGCGCCATGCCGTTGTGACAGGGACCCACTTAACATGGTGTGAAATAAAACTGACAGGGATAAATGAAGTCATCGGAAAAAGTCCGTCTCACTGCCAATGTATTAATCACAAATAACCCATGGACTGGCTCTGGTTTGAACCCAGACCTCGGCGCTGAGACCCGGCCACTAACCACTTTTTTTTTCTTTGTTTAAATACCTCCTCCTCCGGCAAAGGACAGCCTGAAAGAGACGGGAAAATTAAGTTCTTGCTGGAATAAAAACAGCAGTGCAAGACGATGACTAGTGCCCTTGGCGCAACTGTCAGCGGAGATTTACTAGTTTTATGGAAACTTCATAAGAATATCATTGATTTTACTCCGTTTAAGGTAATTTGCCCTTAACTTTAAAACGACTTGGAAGAGATTGCGTGTGAACTTCTCAGGTGGGAGCCAAATTGTCGCTCTTCTGTATTTTGCCCTGAGAGGTAGAATGATTAATAGTCTAACGACTTGTCAATTATAATACCGCACGATATATTCTATTTAACTTACGGGTTATTTAATGATTCAGGGTCTCAAAATTTACAGCTTCGAACGATAACATAACGGGTGAATAATGAAGTGAAGACGTTGTGGAAGGCAACATTTTTATATACCTTACAAGACTGTCCTCGAATTTACGGGGATTCGCCAAGGGAGTCCACGTGAAATATCAGTTAGAATAGTCGGTCTATGGACCAAAAACCTTACACAGGGGATGCTTTTCTAATTTACTCCAAGTCAGTGGCGGAAATGTATTTCAAGCAGGCCACCACCGCTTTCTTCCACATCTTTCCAAATTCATTTTTCAATTCGGTAAAGTCTTCTCGGGCAACCAGACGTGTTATAGTGTTGAACCCTTCCAGTGTTTCTGGGACTGACTCTGTCCCCCTCTTCAGGGTTAGTAGCACACTGAAGATGGGGACAGAGTCAGTCCCAGAAACGTTGGAAGAATTCTACACTTTAAAGCGGCTGGTTGCCTGAGAAGGTTTTATTCAATTTTGTTGCTGTGAAGGCTTCAAGACATTTTTCACTTGTCTTTCCACTTCCCGACGCTGCACAGTCTGAAATGTGGGAATCATCTTTAATTACACAAAGAATCTGTTACTGAATGCACGAATAAATAAATAAATAAATAAACATAGCGCGGCAATTAGATTTGTTCAACTGGTGTTTTGTGTGAAATTTGGATTTAATTTTTGCGTAAGAGTATTGAATCACAGTAAATTACATGTTGTCATGGGCCGACATATCCATAATAAGAAGAGGGGTGGAAGCAATTATGTCGAAATGTGCACAGTGGAAACCGTTGCATTTTGCACGCAAACAACAGCGCTTTCAAGCTTTTATCTTGCCTCCTTCTAGGAACATTGAAGCAAGCGGATATGCGTGCGTTCTGTAAGTTATGACAATACACTAGACAGGTATAGTTGATGTGATACAATAACTAACCCACGAGACAAGTTCCGCCTTAAAGAATTTAACAGTTCCTTAAGTGTAGTCGGGTCATAGAAAGAATGTGCACAGGCTCTCTGGACCCGTCTGCCTGTCAAATACCTCCCTTCCGCAAGCCTTTTTCCCTTCCGACGAATTTTCGTTCATAATCTGGCTATCATTCCGTTATTCTCTTTGCTTTCACGGTTTTTCATTTTTGTCAACAGTATAGTCAAGAAATTTCCTGTCTTTGACGGAAATTGGTAGAACATTTTCGTCTTATGAAGAGCTTGCCAGTGGACTCTGTCCTAAGGTACACAAACATAGCTGAGCAAGGGTAATGTGCGAATATTACAAAAAATGGATTGCCAATCTTAATAATATGTGTGAGGAGCAAATAGATGACACATAAATGTTGCAGCTGCGTTGCACAATAAATTTCTCGTGTTTGTAACACTGACAATCAGGGTATTACATGCCTGCGTTTTTCACACTCATGTTCTGGTGTATTACGTATAGAAGAACTACACGTTGCGCTAACAAGTATTGTGAGATTCATTAATACAGATTCATAATACAGTCTTTGTACTTGTGGTATGAATCTCATGGTGCATAATGGTGTAGAAACATGTGTTAATTTTTGCCTTAATGCGGGTTATATAGGCTACGTGAGCAACAGATCACTAATTTTTCAGTGCTATCATTAATTTTACGTGGGTTGAAGTATGTCCTGTTCGCGAAAACACTCACACTGTAACAGCATGATCAAGTATACAATTTATAATCTGTACAGTTTTTAAATGCGAAAACAACACTTGAACGCGGAATATGGAACAGATATTTGTATTTTGCAGCAAAAAATATATTGGCAAGGCACTTTTCTTCTCTTAAGTAACAGAATGAAATGTTACAGTTTTCGTAATTTCAAAATAAGAAGAATTGTGCCGGCAAGCACTTTTCTCGTAGTTCTAAACTGTTCTGTTATGAAGCAGATCGTTTGTAGATTTGATGTTGCTTTAGAACTTTGTACAGTAAGAAATACTTTGTTCTAATAGATCGTTAGGCGTACGTTTTCTTCAAGATGTTTTTCTCGTAATAAGCAATGTGAGGAATGTAGTTCGTGGTACGTTTTACGATTCCAGAACACTCTCTTTGGGCTGGGATGACGACAACAAAGGTTATTAATATGAAATTTCAGACAGTCGGTTATAAATATGGTAACGTAGCTGTAACAGTGAACAGCTAAATACATGATCTCAGCAGATGTACTGTAATTATTTGTGTCCCATTTCTCTGTCCTTCACTTTTCCCTCCTTTTCTGTCGTATTTCCTTTTTATTCGCTAACCCCGTCCTTAAAACTTTTCCCATTCATCCAAGGAAAAATAACGTTGCATTATGTCACCCTCCAACCCCTTAACTTCTAAAACCCGAACCCATTTCTTTTTTAAGTTCTCCTATGTGGATGCCATTTTCGTTTCTTTTCATTTTACTTTAAACTCGCCTAAAATTGTGTGAGGGTGGGAAAGGGAGAAGGAGGTTTTTGATGTGGAAAGGAGTAGTAAACTGTCCTGTCTTTTCGTCTTTTTTTCCTCTCTCTTCTCCTGTCTTGTATCTTTCCATTGTATTAAGGCACTCGAACTTGAAGCAGAAAAGGACGAAGAAATAAGAGAAGCAAGACTCTATCCTGTGGAAGAGTTAAAGTATTCTTCAAGATTCTACGTCTGACTGATAAAATTATTATAAAACACCGTCTGAGAACTTGTGGCCCGGTTGTTACAGTGTTTTGCCATAACCAGACAGAATATTTGCAACTCATGGTAGAAAGAATTGAAGTAAAATACGGCCGTTTGCACGGCATCAAGTTTTTTCTTTTCAAACTGATACCTCAGAAAGTGGGAAGAAAAATACTGTGCAGTTTGTTAGAGTCTGATACTCCTAATGACTGTCAATACGACGAAATCTTCACCACCGTGGTCTATAAAATATAGAAGGGGCGGTTATTTCCTTCGTGTCATTGATTTTGACCCCAAATACAGAGAAAACTAAAAAGACAGAGTGTCAGTGAACGGTTCCTTTACTGCACCGACATACTTAATGCATTCAATACAAGTATTCGAATGAAGTTATAATAAAAAGAGTGCTGTTCCCTTCTGCAACTTTCTCATGCGAAATACTCGTAGATTTACCCTTCAACACTTAGGTGCATAGCGGTAATTACGTATACCAATCACTGTTTCACTGACAGCATTTCGTTATACCTAGGAATATATTATTAGAGCTTAAAATATTTATAGCAATAAATAGCGATTGTGTCGCTGTGCAGCCTTAACCAGTTGTTCTGTGTGACGAAAAGAAACTGAGTTTTTAATATAATTTAGATGAATTTCGTATTTAAAATGGCTATCAATTACGATATAGCGCTTTCTTTACCGTTTTCTAGCATGTGACAGAACTTTTCCCAGAAAATATGGCGTCTTCCGGTGAAATAGGAAATTTTTTGTCACCACTGTTGAAACATCATACTTCGTGAAGCGTGTTTATTTGTTGAAATTACCGAAATGATTTTGATGTAAAATACATTAGAAGGAAACGTAGGAACATTTCATCTCAATTGCATACAGCTATTTTACAAATATTATGCTACCAAACATATGAAGAGACTTGTGTTATTTTGAGACATACGGTATATGAATTAGGCCCAATAAACGTCCTGAAAGCATCTCAGTACCACATAGGCCATTTGAAATGAAAACACCCACTTGTTATCTCAAGTTTATTCTTGGCATGTGGATATAATAAAGAAGAGAATTGCTTTTGTGTTATTTTTTATATTCTTTCATATCTTTTATTTCATTTTTTCTACGGCCCAACTTGCTATCTGCCGTTTCGCTTTTATTCTACCCGTCTTTTGTCTACGTCTCTTTTAAAATAAGAGGATTGTACCGATGAACAGAAGGTGTTAAGCGAGAAGCGGCCGCCACACGGCGCCGGAAAGAGGAAAGGTTGATACGTTTGGTATAAACTTTCTTAAGTAGAATTTCAATAAGTAGCTAACTGAAGAGAAAATTGAAATCTCCTCTTGCATTCATAAGAAACGAATAGGTTTATAAAATGAAAGAACGTTTACGTTTATTATAATGAACTTGATTAAAAACTGCTTGTTATTTTCTCCTTTTATAACACTTTGAATCACGGTGGTCACTTATGTAGACCAACGTTCGGTTTAACACGAAAAGTTCTGATCTTTCTCACACAATAAATCGTGTTCATTTTGATTCTTATAATAAACAGGAAATCATGTAGAGATATGGCATTAAACTAAAACCGTTTGTGACTGAGTCGCACTGCGTTTTTTGTGAAGTGGATATTGAATTCTGTGCCTTTATTCTTTCCTGTGGCGTAACAGACCAAATCGGGCCTAGGCCGCCTCCTTTTTGAGGTTTCTACATCACACTCAGACACACCACACTCGGTAGGTCTTCCCTGGAGGAGTGATCAGTCCGTTGCAGAGACCTCTACCTGACAACACAAACAGTCAAAAGAGACATACATCCATGCCTTCTGTGGGATTCGAACCCACGATCCCAGCAAGCGCTCGGCTGAAAGTCCACGCCTTAGACCGCACGCGGCCACTGGCATCGGCTTTGTGTTCCTTAGTTGAATAAAATTTAGACATCAAACGCATAAGACGAAGCAGGTGAATCCTGGATAACTCATTACTGCTATGTTACGGGCTGGATATCTGTGCAATATTAGTTTGATGACCGACAGGAGAAGGAATTTCTGTCTCTTCAAGAGCGTGCAGAGCTATTTTATTTTTGTGTAACGGCACCCTAAGTAGCTGTGATTGTGTAGCGACGGTGGCAGATGAGCCCAACCTGTCTAAGTGCAAGTTTGGGCACCAAAAATCCCACGTGGATTGCCTGGGTTCGGACTCGGGAATCTAAACAGTTGAGCCATGGCACGGCCTGTGTCCAGACAGGCACTATGCCCCCAACGAGCCCCTTGTCCATTAGGTAAACACATCTGAGTTGAATAATATAGGCAGTGTACGTCTAACGTAACATTGGCACGCGTTCGCGTAATGTTTATACCTCTTCGCCTGTCGTAAAAACTTGATATTATTTTACTCGAAGAGAGCGTTTCTATGGCGACGTAATGTCGCCGGCAATCGTAAAACGTACTTAAGAGTTCACGTAGAGTGCACGATATGTTGCCCGATTTTAACCAAATTTGGATTTTCTCCAACAAATTTTTCGTAGAAGCCCCCAGTATTCAAGTTCACGTAAACACGTGCAGTAGGAGCTGCGTTGTTACGTGAGGACAGACGAACAGACGACGGACGGACGGAGCTGAATATAGTAGTCGCTTTTCGCGACTATGTGAACATGCCTGAAATTCATGGCAAAATAATACTCTCCCATAGCCTTAATGGCTTGGTTGCTAACTAAGCACACGCATAAGCTTTCCCTTAAGTTTCTAAGTGGATACAGGCTCAGAATATAACACCAGTTTTGAGTATCGTAGTTTAACCCTTCCACTCTTCTCTTCTTTCTTGTGACTCAATCAGTAACGTTACAAAAAGTTAACGGCAGTTAGAATATTTGAATAATTCTACAGAATTAGTACATCTTAGAACGAGAGTTGTTGTGGAATGTATTTCAAAGACTTCGATCTTCTTGGACACAACACCACGTGTCTTGGTGTAAGATTACCAGCGTTTCGGAGGAACCTGCTTCCTTTATTCCCCTCTGAATATGGATGCAGAACTTTCATTCGAGACGTTGCTGTGCAGCTACAGGAAATGAAGACATTTTTGAAAGTATTACTCTCCTTTTAAAGCACAGTGTGTTGCATTATCTACACTATCGCCTGCCTAACCTTTTAAAGCCTGGCGGTAACTTTACGTACCACCAGGTTTAACATTAAAAAATTCTACGTGGTGCCCACATTGCGTTTATGTGTTTTGTACGGATCTCAGAACAAACAGCAACTTTTGCCTTATAAAACATTAAGAGACTGGTTTTTATAACCGAAGTGTAGGTGTTTACTGCGCGGTACGCACTGAGTCCTTATATAAAACAGATACGCTTCGTCTTTAGCCTTTTAAAGCCTAGCGGTAACTTTACGTACCACCAGGTTTAACATTAAAAAATTCTACGTGGTGCCCACATTGCGTTTATGTGTTTTGTACGGATCTCAGAACAAACAGAAACTTTTGCCTTATAAAGCATTAAGAGATTGGTTTTTATAACCGAGGTGGAGAATGTTTACAGCGCGGTACGCACTGAGTCATTATATAAAACAGATGTGCTTCGTCTTTAAAGGGTTAATCATTGCAAAACTCGGTCTTTTAGCCACACAAATTACTAGTGTTTCTTGCCAATGTCATAGTAAACTGTGATAATCTGTTTGGCCCGTTACGGACGAAACGTAATATGTCCTGTTTAAACACCCAGCTCATACCGCACAGTAAACCCTCTGTCTCGGTTACAAAAACCAATCATTTAATATCGTGTAAGACGAAAGTCGCTGTTTATTATGAGAAGTATAGCAAAATCATAAGTATAATCTCTCGTCAGTATGCACAGTTTCTAAAAATTAAAATTGGAGGTACATATAGTACCAACTACGGTGTGAAAGGTTAAACGGAATTAAGAACTTTGTCATTTTACGGGGCCACAGTGTGGTACGGCAGAAAAGAAACTGTATTTTTAGTGTTATTAAAGAGATATTGAGTTTGCAAGTGTTCAATTTTTGTTATGGTCCCTAATCGAGCGAGAAATAGCAGAGAGCAACTCTGAAGTTGTTAGAACCGTGCAGGGAGGGGAGGGGAGGCGAGGTACACGCTTTGCCAAAACCTTGGATTATAAATACGTTTAAGCATTTGCTAGACCATCGCCTTGCCTCCACAACTAAGGGTTTCATTTTAAGTTTGACGGTATAAACCGGGAAGGCTGCATGAGAAGTATGCAACAGCGGTAAATAGGAAATCTTGATCAGAATTCATTTGAAGACACAGGAAACGAAGAAGTCCCAAGTCTAGATCGGCAGTGGCAGGAAATTCTCGACAGTGACTTCTAGCCAGCATTCTGGCAAATAGAACAATACTGAAGCCCGCTAATATTCAGCTAATATCTGTGGTCTTTCTTATTAGCTGATAAAATACGCAACATGTGAAACATAATGCATTGATGATGATAATAATAATAATTGGGCTCTAAAAATATTTTCTATGCTAGTTCTTGTCTCGAAGGAAATAAATTGTTTCTTTTGTAAAAACAAATCGGTTGATCTTCAAAGAAAGGATCTGTCTTTTTCTGAGAAACGAGAAACAACCTCACAGATAAACCTGTGGCTGAAATCACATTCTTTATAAAGTTAAGCAGAGAATTAAATGTGTTTACAACCGTCCTGTCACGAGTGAGTATGGAGACCAAGTTGAAAGGTGTCGTTTTGTGTTCTCATTCAGGTCAAGTGTTGGCGTAACAACGTAAGAAGCTCTCTTAATGCTGGCTGTTACATTATTCATACAATCTCCCTCCTAATCCGCCACGAACCTCAATTAGCTTCGCTGTAGCACAGTGTTTCATTAAATGAAACAGATATCCGTATTATCTTGAAACACTTTTTTTCGTAGGAAGGAAGCCAAGACAAAATATTATTTCACTTTAGAATGTACAAGACAAAAAAACAGGTAGAGGAATAAATATGTTTTAATTTTAACCTTTTAGAGCCTAGCGGTAACTTTACATACGACCAGGTTTAAGGTTGAAAAATTGTACGTGGTGCCCACATTGCGTTTATGTGTTTTGTACGGATCTCAGAACAAACAGCAACTTTTGCTTTATAAAACATTAAGAGACTGGTTTTTATAACTGAAGTGGAGAGTGTTTACAGCGCGGTACGCACCGAGTCCTTACATAAAACAGATACGCTTCTTCTTTAAAGGGTTAAAATGCTACATGGTTTTGTCTTGGCAGAACAAATTCCAGAAACATGCTGCTTGTTTATTGCAGTACTGGTGACAGTACCTCTTGTTCACTACGGGCATGAACACTTTGTGTCAGTACAATCATATTGTGCGGATTCCGGTGGCCGTGCGGTCTAATGCGTAGGACCGCGGCCCCTCTATTTTTCGGATCGCATGTTCGAACTCCTCTGAGGGCATGAATTTTGGTCCTTTGTGTTTGTTGTGTTGTGTAGGTAGCGGTCTCTGCAATCAGCTGATCACTCGTTCAGGGGAGTGCTATCCGTTCTGTGTGTTCTAGAAACCTAAAAAACAAGGCGATCTCGGCCCGAATTGGGCTGTCGGGTCTTGCAAAGATATCGTAACAGCGTAGCAATAAAGCTAATTTTCGTGATTACGGCGTTTGGAATTAATTTAAGTTTATTTGCTCAATTGGAATAAAAGAATAAATTATAACAACCGGAAAAGTAGAAATATGTTTATGTAGTCAATTGGGAATGAAATATTGTACTGAAATGTGTACCCATCTACGTGGGTATTCAAAGGACAGTGTGCATTCACCGTATTCTGCAACATAGTGACAACAGAGAAATATACGGTAACCTCAGTAAAATATAAAAGCTGTTCAGTAAGTAAGTTTCCATAGCTCATAGTACAAATTAAATGAGAAGTCATTAAAACAGTGAGTGAACACATTAACCAACTTAGGCACTGAATAAAATTCATTCAGAAGTATAAAACCCCTATAAAAGTCCCAAATGTTTCGACAGTTAATCACTCTGAACGGCCAGCAGACTTCAGTAGTTAAGAGTATTGGTCTCACAGTCTTTTGTTCGGAATGACTCCCTGATGATGGCACTTCGGTGTCGAAACATGGAGAAGCTTTATAGGAGTATTATACTTCTGAATGTATTTTATTAAGTGCGTAAGTTGGTTAATGTATTAATTATAAGAATATGCACAGTGTGAATAGCATAAAAATAAAACAGTGAACGAAGCTCACATTATCCACTGAATAACCTTTATTGTCCAAATAATTCAAAACGTCATTGATGCATTTGTCTAATCTTGAGAGGAGTTTCAAAGTTCCGCCACCGTAGAAATCGGACCTCTTGCTTTCGTGGACAGTGCTGTGTGCAGTTACAACAGACGACACCAATGCAGCGGGTAAGGATTTCGGTTTCCCAGAATCAAGCCCCGTGCTGCCCTCACCTCCGTCAGTTTGCACTGTGCCAATCGATGCCATCATCAACATGGATGTTCCTTCGACCATTTTCGAAGTCCTTACACTATTTTATGATACGCTGTTCTCTCATTACACAATAACCGTACACTGCTATCAAATGGGGGTGAATTTCTCCTATAAAAACCGAATCACACTATGTGCTTATTCGCAGGACCAACTTTAAAATATCTTTGCCATTGCACATTAACTTATCCCTTCAATAGCATCTCACTAATTCTTTCGCCATCTGTGGCTGGAGACCGTTAACATAGGGTATTTTCAATTAAAGTGTTTGTTATGTTTGTCATTTTTCAAACCAATTCGGAATGTGTGGACAAACTTTTTTAGAATTCCAGAGAATGAAATTGGAGTAAGTAAACTAATACACATGTATGTCAATAACAGAAGAGTGAGAGAATGTGAAATTTATTCTGTGCCCACCGTAGAGGCATAGATCCATTCATTCTTAACCTCAGCACTAGATGGACGTAAATCGTCAGCTTCAGGACCGGATTCTTTAAGCTCCGGGGGAAAGAGCCCCTTTGCCAATTAAACAAAATGGTAGGTAGGATCCAAAGCTAGCCTGGTCTATTCGGAGAGGAGAAAAATTTCTTTCCCCTGCTGAAAATCCAACCCTGCTATACGGCTCTCATTTCGCTAGAAAGTAAGAAGCTTTCTACGGAATTCCTAGAACACATCAACAATAACCACTGTTACTGTCACAAAAATGAACAACTCTTTTTCGTTCAGCACAAATTAGTAGTTTAGCGGTACACGTTCTGCTGTACTCCATGGATATTCAACTCGCCGAGATGTGTCTGACGCAGTATCGGATTCCTAAATGCGTATATGGAGATAATGAATAAATTAAAATGATTTCCAGGCGGTATGGTTCGACTCCAGACTGTTAAAAAAATTTAATTTTTTTATTTGATGTTTAAATAGTACACATTTCTTACAGCACGAAGTTTGTATTCGAACTCAGGGCTGTGGACTAGGAGTCGGAGTCGGAAAGATTTTTAGGTGGAGCCAGAGCTGGGAAAAAATGTACCGACTCCGACTCCGACCTCAGTCTAAAATCTTAACTGGATACTCCAATTCCAGAGCCCTAATAGCTACAGTAACCATTAGACCTATACTTAAATATAGTTTATAAGTCTAAAAAGTAGCCTGGTGATTCACGTGGTGGCGATGAAATGTCTTATAGGTTTACGTTATTAATGCATATTGAGCTTTTATGAAGGAGTCGGAGTCGGAAGTTTTAGAAATCGAGGAGTCGGAGTCGGAGCTTTTGTGTACCGACTCCACAGCCCTGTTCGAACTACTTAATTACTGATTTATTTCAGTTTAAACTTTATGTATTTTTCTGCAATAAATATTTTGCCTAAAATTCCTTCGTCTCACACAGGCCAGTCATATAGCTGCAGCGTAAAGTGAAAAAGGCACTTAGTGACACATCTTACAGTCAACCACGCACATGTTCAGTAAATATTTGGCTACTACAGTTTACATGTCACTGCTGGGTGTGCAGCTTTACTTCATCTTCTCAGGACAGTCAATGGAAGTAGTCTAGAAGCTACAGGTCGGTGTTCGCACTGCGGCCTTTTTCATTGGTATGTATCTTCCGTTTAACCTTTATTAGAATGTACAGAAAACCACCCACTTCACCAGCAAACATCTGTTCATACAAAGATGCTAAAAACGTAGCTCCCACACCTACTACCTGAAACTTCTGCGAGTGGTTGTATGAACTTTGTGGATGTATTTGTCAATGATCACCGTAGTCAGGTACAGTCTTAGCCAAAAAGTGAAATCGCTGATGCACACCCTGCATCTTGCTGGTCACCCCTTGGTCTTCTAGCTAGTTCTTTTTAATGCGGTACTTTGACTCCACTTCTCTTACGCATGCATAAATAACAACTGCTATAGGTATATTTCAGGAAAAAAAGGATCTTGTGTAACGCCCTTATTGATATCTTGAACAGCAATAAAATCGGAACTTGCCTATGCTTTGGTTAGTTTAAGGAAAGAGAGGAAGGAAAAGGGAGGTAAAAAGAAAAGAAGGGAAGAAAAGGTTCAAGGGGAAGAAGGCTGAGGGCCGAAGGCCGTGAGCCAAGGGCCGAGCGAAATTTTGCCGCTAGTAGGCCACGTGGTGGGGAAGGGAACAAGTAGGGAAGAAAGGAACAAGAATAAAGGCGGGAGGGGTTGTCTGGGATTTATAACAAACTAAACTCGACTTCATGATAAAACAGAATAAGCACGTAAGCTTGTGGAATTATATTTGAAAGGAATTCTCTAATATTTCTTGTCAGTACTTTGTAAGTAGCATAACGGTATTGTCGTGTAATAAACCACTTCCTGGCGCACTAGCGCGTCCCTGTGAAATGCTTATAAAACCGTTCTGTCAATCCGTCTGCAGACATGAACTCAACAACCGCAGGACGAACTTCCCTGTTCAATGATCTAAATGTTTCCGAACCACTCCCATTTTGGTTAAACTGGGACAAAAGAAAGCTTTACACGAACACCTTTATGCATTTATGAATTCATCCCAAGGGTATAGAGTTAAAATTTTATCCGCCCAAAAGCGGTTGGAACAAAATTGTGTGGAAAAGTTAAACACAACTTTTGTGCCCAGTACATTTTTGTATGAATGCTATAGTTTTAGAGATAATGTAATATGACTGACTCTCTGCGTACAATTCAGAACATGTAGATTGGACACTTCAACGTAATTCCAAACACAGGTCTTCCGATCTCCCTTTCGAGCGAGAAAGTGTGTAAAGTGCCTGTAGACCGCCTTGAAAAGAGGCCAGTTTTACTGCTTGAATGTAATGGTCTGCCACACTGTGGTTTCGGAGTGTGCATAAAATGAGGTCTGTGTCTTTATGCACATACATGTAGACCTATATTTAATATATTTCTAGTCTGTTGACTGTCCATTCATTCATTATGTGCTTACGACGTCTAATTGATTTAAATAAATGCCTAGTCGGCGATCCCAGTGGCCGCGCGGTCTAAGGCGTAGGTCTGCGGCCGAGCGCTTGCTGGGATCGTGGGTTCGATTTCCACCGGGGGCATGGATGTTTGTCTCTTGTGAGTGTGTTGTCAGGTAGAGGTCTCTGCGACAGGCCGATCCCTCTTCCAGGGGAGTCCTGCCGACTGTGGTGTATGTCTGAGTGTGATCAAGTGAAAATAAACAACCTCGACACCTGCTGTGAGTAGGTAGAAGAGGGAAGGACTACGAAACGAAATATCTAGTCGTGGTGTGTGTGTGTGTGTGTGTGTGTGTGTGTGTGTGTGTGAGAGAGAGAGAGAGAGAGAGAGTGCATGTGTATGTGTGTCCAATCCTGCATTTAATTACGAGCAATGAAATCTGGAACTAACGAAGAGAACTAGGACGGTTTGTACACCTACTCATGAGATACATGTGTTATTTTATAAATCTTAATATGTGTGCATTTCTGTACTAATAGTTGGCCTGAGAGTGACCACAATATGGTCGAAACATGTTGCCGTGAAATAATATGACGAATTAATGTAACATTAATAAAGTCGTGTTGAGGGTGAAAAATACCAGCTGTTATCATTATAGCTCAATGAGACGCCTAACATCAGAACTATCCATGAAAACTCTGCCACAATGCGATGACTTAGCCACTGGCTTATTTTCAGAGAAAAACATGTTACAAACGTTGATCTTCGCCTGAGCAATTACGTGCTTAAGATGGACGTTGTGATGTCACGTGCTGCACTGACTAAGCACAAGCGGGTTGGTTTCAAATTAGCGCAAGTTCCTCTCCCTAAGTGTCATGACTGTTTCTCACAACAGCAGCACCGTCTGTGACGCTCGGTAAGGGCTCAAATCTGCGACTTGTACCTGATACGCCAAATTCGTATAGCAGCACAAGAATTTTGCCAAAGTTGCTGTGGTATCTTTTGCTATAATTCTTCAAACACTGAAGAATTTATACCAGTCTGTACAACACAACACCACATTCCAGAAGACAGTGTTCTCCACAATCAACTTTGTTAGATATAACAATTTGAACTGCTGTGTTGTGTTAGCGCAGAACGATTTTCCTCAGCACGACATAAAGGAATGTAGAAAGTAATGTCTTCAAGTGTAATTCACGGCATCAGAAGAAGTGTACAACTTGAAAGGCTCTTTTCCGGGGTTAAAGCGTCCGGGCTCTGACATTGACCAACTAACCCCGTCAAGCGCCGAGGTCGAGGATAAGTAGAACAATACCATCACTCACCTTCTGTGCTTCCTGTGGCATATCTTTAGGTGACTTTTAGCTTTTCTTTTGCCTTTTACGTAAACAATAGCACTACAACACTAATTTTGCCTGCGCGACCAATGGTCTGTGATTATACTTAAGGTAATAGCTATGATTATGGTGGAACAGGTAGCGTGTACTTTATTATTGTAATGCTTAATTACTTTTATTTCGGACTGAACCTATAATATTCATCAAGGTGAAAATGACGCAGAAAATTGTAGTTGTTGTATTTATAAAGTTGCTCATTTTAAGGTGTCCATTAGACATTCTTTACGAAGTAAAACAAGAAGACCTGTTCTGTAGACTCACGTCCGGCCGTCCGTCCGGCCGTCCCTCCGTCTGTCCTTCTGTGACAAAGTAACAGGTAGTAAACCACTTGTCGTATTTCTGTGAGATTCGATAAACGTCCTGTGAAGACTTGGCTGGGCGGATGTAAATTTTGCGAATATCTCCGCACAGTCATACCATACTCAAGGACGTAAAGCAATTTCCACTCGTAATTTATATACTTCTAGACCGGTTTGGGTTAAATTTCTCATAGACGATATGCCTTATAACACCGAGCAGTTTCGAGTTTCGTGAAAATATTTGCACTGCAAGGCATACTTCACTTAAAGGCGTAAATGAAATTTCGTCTAAGTCTATACACTTTTCTTTCGATTTTGATATAATATCTCTGCCATATGGTGTTGGATTTTGTGAGTTTAGTGAAAATTGCTGTAGTGAAGGGCACCCTTTGCTTTACGACATACATGTAATATTATCCGTATTTTATAAACTTTTAATCTGATTTGGATAAATTCCACACAGGATTCCTCCATGTTGATCAATTGTGAGTTTAATGAAAATTTGCGCACGAAAGGCTTTTTTTTTTCCTTTTAGGGGGTTAAATTAAATTTTGTCCCTATTTTATACTGTCTCCCTGCAGTTTGGGTAAAGTACAGCAGAGATGTCCATTAAAGGTTTTGAGTAAATCGAAGGTTTGTCAAAATTTGCGTAGTAAAACTCATACATGTTAGGAGAAGTGACATTTTATTCGTACTTTCCCTGATTATTATCAAGTTTTAGTGGATCTCGGTATGAGATATCTACACGTAATGCCGTTTAGTATCTTTGTGTTTCATCCAAATAATCCCTAGGCAAAGCCTGTTTTTACGTCACGCATTTCAAATTTTGCCATTTTGGTAATTAACTGTATGCATCTTAGGTCAGTAGGAATTGGTATATAACAGTCAGTACAATAACTAGGATACGGGCTGGACGAGCAAGGATTTGTTGTCCATTACCGACTTGGGAAAGACAATTCCCTTTTCCAAGGCGTCCAGACCGCCTCTGGAGAGGACCCTGCTTGCTTTTCAGTGACTTCTGGGCACTTTCGCCGGGGCTGTGTTTACCGGGCGGGGGGCTAACCACACGCTTTCATCTAACTCTGAAGGTAACCTTTGAGGTATGCCTTCATTCCCAATACCCCTTTGTGTCTTGGTGCTTAAATACGCATAGGAGCCTTTTAGTTTTACGTTGCTGTTGTGTAAGATCCAAGGGACACACATAAAGTGCTTGTTACGAACTGTATACTGTGTATGCCGTGCATGTTGTCAGAATCTCCACAATCACCGACAAATGCACTAGCGAGACTGCGTATGTAAAATGTGTAGTAAAGGTCTATACATATGTTTCGACAATAAAGTGTCATCCTCAGGGGGTTCATCACAAAGGAACACAACATCATCACGTCAAGTTTTAACAGGATAACTAGACGTGATGATGTTGTGTTCCTATATGATGAACTCCCTGAGGATGACACCTTGTTGTTGAAACATATGTAGGAGTCTTTAATATGTATTTTATGTATGTATTCTATCAAGTGCATTTGTTGGTTGTGAAGAATGCTGGTTACGTTTTATTCCAGGTGTTATGCTCCATTCTCTCGAATTTAATTTTCTGTACCGCATAGCCTATTATTTGATTTAGTGTAATGAAAATAAGGTGATATGAGGCGGATCAACTGGCTGTTCCGAAACGTTTTCGCCCTTCCAATAAATTGCATGTTATCTCATTAGACCAAACCGTAACCTTAACCTTCTGACAGAAATGCTTGGGGGGCAACATCTTCAGGCCTTCTGCCGGCTACACACTGCAGCCAACTATTCGCGTGCCTGTATGCTTTACCAATTATCATTACAGACCTACAGGCGTGTGTCTGTGTAACCGTCACTGTCTTGTCATTTTCCACTTCAACAGAACTGTATTTCAGAAGCATATGTTTCTCAAAAGCGCAGTGAAAGAAAAATTTTAAGATAGCTCATTGATTGGTGCCATCGTTATTTCTACTTCAGAAGTTCGCTGAGCTTCCATCTTGTTATTGATGGTAGGAAATAAAGACAGTCGGGTTTAATATGGACTCTTGTTAACACACGCAGATAAAGTGTTCAGGTCTTCAGGGGTGCATTTTTCAAACGATGGTCGTCGTTTGCTGTGCTACACCGTCTAGTGTACTTGGCCTGCTTCCACGATTGGGATGAAGGTATAGCAAGGTTACAGAATTTGACTCAAGGGGGCGCTAACTACTTCATCGCCTAGATGTTCCAAATCCAGTTACTCTGAATATGAACATTGGAAAAACAACATACATTGCAAGGTGTAAAACCGAAACGAACACATACAGGTGCTTACAGTGACACCTGCCGCAGTACAGGCACGCGTGCCCTTACTTTAAACATTTTCTTGGGGAAGGAACTGTGAACCTAACGTGAGTCAATTCCTGCGATCTGGAATGTGATGCTGTATAACATGATGTAGTAAGAAGGCGTTAGTGTTTCGGGGGAACTTGTTACTTCCATGTTCAGAATACATAAAAGTATAACTCTCTAGCAAAGTGCATGCTTACACATCACAGAAGAGAACAATTTTAACTCTTTTGTTCCTACGGCGAAGGCAGAGAGTTCCTCGGAACCTCCGAAACGTCGTAACAAACAAGCTGCACGACGTCACACCCAGGAAAAGAAAACAGCTTTGTATCCTTCTGTACTGCCGACGGAGGCAGCAGTTGCCTAAGTAACAGTAACAGTTACAGATAGTGCCGTCAGAACCTCGTATATCTCTCCTTAGTTTTACATGTAAAATATACTAAGTTCCGTTTCCTTTTTCGATATATCTTGTTAGTTAATAAAGACGGATCAGTCTTCAAGATTAAGTAATAATTACTCTTTAGATTTTGTCTCCATCTGCTATTTTTCTGCCTGTGTGGATTTTTTGTTTTGGCCTTACCCATTTTTCGACATCCTTTATGATCTTGGGAGTCAGAAGAACTTGTCTCCTCGTGGTCATCAGGTGCAGGAAGACGTTTTGTTGGATGTTCAGTACACATAAATACGAGTAGTAACTTACTGTCAGGTGCGATTAAACTATTACGAAACTGCTGCGTCTTCTGTGGCAGTTTAAAGGTTTTATGTAACAAGAATTATTTAAGCAAAATTTTACGTGCCACTTCAGATTCTTATAGCGAAAAAAAGTTCAGAATTCTTTGACTGTACACACATACACATACACATGTTTCCTTGTGTATAAAATTGAATAGCCAATATTGTTTTGCTTTTAATCTTTGAGATGTTAACTGTTGCTGGGTTAGTCAAAATTCTGCCTTTTCTGATACATGCGGTTATCGCTGCGAAGAGGGGAATGTTCGTATTTCCTGGAATTGACGCCGTTTAGTCTGGTAAATATGTACGAAAGTTGAAGAGACGGAGGAAGCGGCAATTTATTCTGAATCGTGGTTTCTACTGAACTGCTCTTTGCTACATCCTAGCAGACAGCAGTGTTCATTACTGCGTAACAAAATTTAGTTCCTTGTGACGCTGAAAGTATCAGGGCTATTAATACGTAAGAAGTGATGTGTACATGAATTTCTGCATTACTTTTTGGTTTATGTGTAGCTCCATGCCAGGTGATTACGTGCTGTTTTTGTCGCTAAGTTTCGCCTCTGTGTTGGAGTAGGTCAGGAAGGAGAACGCAGTTTTATAATTTGTTTAGAACATAGTAATCTCTGCTTTCGACGTAAGATATCCGCGTTGCTATATAGATCATAAGTGTGTGTTTATATATTTCTACAGTCAGATCCAGCAAGTCATTCAGTACGCTAGTTGCCAATAAAGCGTGTATTGAAGGACTTGTTAGGTCTGATTGTAGAATTAAACAAAACTTTTATTCCTTTTTTTAAATTTATATTTCAGTTCTAATTACATTTTATATTTATATAATATTCAGATATGAGCATGTAAATGACTTTGTTATTACTGAGAACTTGGGAGAGGAGGAGGTGTGAGAAGAGGACGTCAAGTTTCATCTCGTGGACGAATCAAATTGTCTGATTATTGCAGCTTTTTCCTATTGCAGGTTTGGTGTGCACTTATGTGTAAAATGCTACTGCGCGTACGGTGTTTCATGTATCTTACGTTAAAGCTACTCCAGGCTCTGCTAAATCCTAAGGGAGGAAAAAATTACAGGATTTATCACATTAAAACATTAAACTTCATATATTAGACGGAGGTGGGCAAGGGACCAAAAAATTGCGCTCGTTCTTTGGGAAAAAGGACCCATTATGGTGCTCAAAAGAGCCCTCCACATTTCCTTATTCTGAGGCAGATAAAACTAGTCCACATTTTCATAGTCTGTATTATCAATACGTAGTCTCATATTATTCTATTACATTTGGCTTATTCAATTTGTCCCTCAATTTCGGGGTTCCGTAATGCAACTTTATATTGATTTACAATAGTTGCAGTGTGTTGCACCTTTCCGTCCATACCATTTTCTTCATTTTATTACCCAAATAACATCTAGTGAAGAGCAGAAATCATGAAGCTCCTCACTGTGTATTATTCTTCATCCTAGTATTACGCTTTCTTCCCTTATTTTCAAATTCTCTCCTTAGCACCTTTTTAAAAACGCAGTCAGTATTGGTTTATCCATGGGATTGAGAGATGAGGGTAGAAGTTCCATATCGTTATCAGGTTTATGCACGAGTATATGACTATGATTTATGTAAATACAAATTTTCTCATGCTTAGCGCCGAATGTTCATTAGTTAAAACCATAAAAACAAACACTGATTCTGTCATTTACGAAGTCGTGTTGTTATTCACATTCTACAAAAAAGCTTCCTTAATTAAATTTGCATATTTCTGCAAACTCTGTCATCATACAACACTTGAGGGCCATAGTAAGTGGCGCTAGTGTCGTTCACGCCTCGGTAGCCCTGGCGTCCGTCTTGTTGGAATTACGTTTTGAGGAAATGTGGTGTTAATGCGTTGCGATGTCCTTTAATGGCGGGAAGTTCTTAAGAAATTTCGTAAGTCTCGATGTGCTCCTTTAAGATTTCAATTTAGCGTAGTGAGCACGTGTGGGGAAAAGAGAGGTGCATACAGGATTTTGGTGGGGAGACCTGAGGGAAGGCGACCACTTGGGAGACCCAGGCGTAGATGGGAGGATCATATTAAAATGGATCTTCAAGAAGTGGGATGGGGGCGTGGATTGGATTGAGCTGGCTCAGGATAGGGACAGGTGGCGGGCTCTTGTGAATACGGTAACGAACCTCCGGGTTCCATAAAATGTGGGGAATTTCTTGACTAGCTGAGAGACTGTTAGCTTCTCAAGAAGGCCTCTGCTCCATGGAGTTAGTTAGTTAGTTAGGTGGTTGGTTGGTTGGTTGGTTGGTTGGTTGGTTGGTTGGTTGGTTCGTTCGTTAGTTAGTCAGTCAGTCAGTCAGTCAGTCAGTCAGTCAGTCAGTCAGTTAGTTAGTTAGTTAGTTAGTTAGTTAGCAGCAGCAGCAGCAGCATAGCGTAGTCGGTATGGCGACTTGCTGTGGGCTACACGTTTTGTATACGAACGCCAGTAAAGGTGAGATTTTTCGCACCCTTCCAGACAGGCCCTGAGGCCTCTCCAGCCTCCAATACAATGCGCACCGGGTCTTTCCCAGGGATAAAGCGGACGGGCCTGGTGTTAACTACCCACCCCATCAGCGCCGAGGTTAAGAATGAGTAGAGCTATACCTCTGCTGGCCTATTATGCCTTCTGGAGAATATTATAGGGAGACCTTTACCTTTTATACTAGAACAAATGGACAATACGATGTTCTCAGAAGCCAAATTTTTTCCTTTTCAGAAAGAAAAGTACTCCGAGAAGTGAGGAAAATACAGACGAAAATACATGAACATTTCCTGGCATTTTTCAGAAGAACCGAGAAGTGGTTTGGTTATGAATCTGTATTCCTCAAATACAACCGCGCGACGATTGTCAACTCTTTATACACGGTACATTGAATCTGGGGAGAACGGTTATCGCGAAACAAAGGAACAGAATAAAGTACGTAGTGAATATAGACTATATATATATATATATATATTATCGTATGGATTGAGGTGGTGTGTTAAGTCCTTGGTCAGATACACACCAGGAGCCTCTTTTCTCTATCTTCACCCGCCTCTGCCTTGAAGATGGAAGTCGTAAGCTTCTCCGCAGATTTAGTACTTATCCAAGTCTTGCAGGTTATGACACCATATATTCTTGCAGCTAGTGAACAATATTTAGGAGCAAGACACTTACATTTCGGAATAGAAGACGGAAACGGTATCTTGCTTCGAAGCTATGGTAACGTGGGGCATAGTTCTGTGTCTCATGACCCAGAGTTTATAACCTACGTGCTCACGTCCTTGAGAACAACTCTTCCCACGGAACTTAACTTACACTTTTCACTTGCACACAGTGCATATTGAAAAGTCCGCTTTCATTAAACATTACAGATTCTGTTACACAGTCCAAGCTGGTAGTTTATGCGCGTAACAAGACTGAAACTGTGGCCCCGTCTGTTGTAGTGCACATACTTCAGCAACGCGTTCCTTTTTAATTTATGATACAATAACCAATAAATTTCACAATATTTCAATATATAATTTACAATTAAAACTTAAAACTCGAACATGTTTCGATTCTTTAAGAATCATTGTCAGGGAGAAAACATGCATAATAAATGTGTATAGAACATTAACTATTTTAAAATTAGAATAGGTGATGTATGTGGATATTCAATTTTTCACATAAAAATTCAATCAACAGCCAGCACTATTTATCTGTCTTTATTTTTGAGACTGAGCAACTAGTTTCGACCTATGTCATGGCCATCTTCAGGCTCGTCTATAAAAACACAGATAAATAGTGCTGGCTGTTGATTGAATTTTTATGTAAAAAATTGAAAGCATACGCCAACGGGGATGTTCAACATTAAAATTGTATGTGGATATCCTGGCGTTCACGGTAGGAGCAGAAATGTGAAGAAACATTCCGTTTGATGAGAATATAATAAATATTCATGTTGGATTACAATTACTCTGGAAATTTACAATAAAATAAAGAGTAAAATTATGAAAAATGTAACGTATTTTTGTAACAGTATACACGTTATGTAAAGAGTAAAACGATAGTTGTTCTTACGTAAATATATGATAGACCTTGTGCGGATGGGAAGACGGTAAGCACGGTATCGAAGGAAGTAACGGTAAACATGGCCGGTGTACTGTGGTGTGGGTCAAGTGTTAACGTGCTGTATTTGGAGGTCAGAGGCTAGTTACGATCCCCGGTATATTGTTCGGGTATGAGTTTTTTTATTATTATTCTAATAAATTTATAACTGAATATAGAACTCGTCAAGAGAATCCTTGTGAGTATTCGTATGAATTTTCTCGAACTGTTCTTCTTCTCGGAGATTGCTCACAGATTGCTCAGAATCTGTAGAATTTGAGAGGTTAAAATTCTACAGATTGCTCAAAGCAAAATTCCCAAAACTACTTTCCATAAAAGACTACAATGTACCTGATATCTATATACATATTTAATTACCCTTCAATATAAAATGGTCAATTGTAAAATGATATATAATTTAAATTCAAACAAATTATAATGCAGTAATTCTTCTTAATATATTTGGGTGTTATGTATGACCTGACGGTGACCATTTTCGGCCGAAACATGTTGCAAGCAAAAGTTCCTCATATATGTAATAAACATTTTAGTTGTGTCGACGTTGCGGTCTCTATATTATTATGCGGAATGCAGTTTATTCTCTGGTACTGGGTCACAAACAGACGGACGGGTTAAGAAAGTGGTCTCAACATAACGCGCGTATTCTCTTTCTTTGCTTCCAAAGGACCTCGTTAAACTTTGAGATCTGGGCTCTTCTGGCATATTACGCGGCGTCGTATAGTAATTGTTTATCGACGTTTCGGGAAAACATATGGGAAAGATACGTTGTCCCGAAACGTCGGTGACCAGTTAACCACAGGACGCCGCGTAATATCCCAGAAGATCGCAGATCTCATCAACATCGCGGCAGAAGCCTGAAATCACGGCCCTAAAAGTTAGGTTCCTACCTTACACTGTAAGCAACACGACGCCATTCAAATTTCAAATTTGTTAGCGGAATAATTGATGATTTTTTTCGAGCTCATTCGAAGCACATAAATATATTTGGTAGATAAAATTTTGTATTTTAGTGTTAAACCATTTGGTACATATAGTAACCATTCTGCTTTGTAGCGTTAATGTTCTTTGGCCTTTCACGTAACAATGGGTCACTGCAGCGTGGAACTGAACGCGTCGGTAGTTCTAGATCTAGCAGTCTGCAACAGAGTGGCAGTGAAATGAGACGGAACTAGTGACCGTCATTCTTCGCGATATTCCACCCTTGAAAATCAACCACTGGAATTTTTTTTTCCTTTCCACAACTCCCAACTGACAATAACACCACATTGAAGCCTGACTTATTCTGAGCCGTACTGAGGTTTTGAAACCATTTCAAGTCTTTGTGCACCATACAATAAATAATGTATGAAGATTAAATGAAAAGTGACCAATGCAAAAATTATATAAATACATTTAAGTATGGGAGACCTGAAATAGATATCTGCGAATAGCGGTGACTTCTATACTGGCTGGACGACTGAGGGTGTGGGAGATCGATTCTCGACAGCGCGAAGGATATCTTTCCTGCAGTGTCCACACTGGCTCTGCGTCCCGCGAGATCTCCCGTCTAATATGTAATGAGAAATCTTCTCTGGGAGTGGAACCGCTGAGGCTTAAAGCTGATCACTGACCTACACCCATTGCCGAAGTTACGAATGCTTGGAGCTACACCTCCACGGTGTCAGTCTTCATGATATGAGCTCTAATAAGTCTAAGAAAATTGACAACCTTGCTTTGCGCTTCCTGTTGCGCCTGCAGTGCTTGTGGTTGCTTATCGGATAATTTATACCTGAGAAAATTAGGCCTCATTGTTACGTCATTTGAAGGCAATATACGTTCCGGTTTAATGTTTCGGCAAGATATGCTGAGTGAAATCTTGACATTCTTTAACCGCTCTTAGTTATGTAAATTAATTTGTAATGCTTAATGCATGAATCCCTTGAAGATAGCTGAAGAAGTTCGAAACGTTAGACAGAAAATTATAAAAAGCCTCTATTCTGTGTCTGAATAAACACAGACGAAAATTACGAAAATTAAGTAATTTATTAACGCGTTAAAATAAAAGTTATCCACTTGAACGATTGTGACATAGTTTGCTATTCTAAAACAACAACAACAACAACAACAACAACTACTACTACTACTACTACTACTACTACTACTACTACTACTACTACAAGCCGGAAGGTCGCGGGCTCGATTCCCGATGTTGTCATTGGGATTTTTCATTGACTTAATCCTTCCGGCCGCACTATGGCCCTGGGGTCGACTCAGCCTCTGGAATATTTCCTGGGTGTAAACGCAGCCGGTGCATAGGGCTAACAACCTTATCACCTTCATGTGCCAGTTGTCTGGAAATCTGGGAGCCTTAGCCTCCCTGGAAACCCAAGGGCCTCTTCAGGCATGTATAGGAACAATTTTACTTTTTTACTACTACTACTACTACTACTACTACTACTAATAATAATAATAATAATAGGTGCCTAGAGTTAGTCGTACCAGTCTCTTCTGTCTTCCAGTTTCAGCCCAGAATTTGTCCACCTTCGTCCCTTATGTTACACCCCTTCTTCCTTATCTTCTGTTATATAGCTACTAGTAAAATCTTTTATCAAATCTTTTACCCTTCTTTCCAGGAAGTGGAACAAATTTGTTTAATAGTAATATTTGTTGTCTATATTGTTAGATATGTTTATTTTTATATGATTTCATTGTTTCTTGTAGGTTTTTTCTTAGTTTGTGCAACGAAACAGCCCTCACCGGCCTCGCTTTAGCTGTTCCAGTGCTCCATACTCTAGTCCGGTTAGGACAGGGCACATTGGTCCATAGAGCATTGTGGGTGCAGCCATAATAAAACACAATGCCCCATTTCTCATATTTTCCTTTCTCGTCTCTGCCTTGGTAAGAGTGGATGCTTATAAATTTACTTTTTCTGGTGTGTGTCATTGGTCATATCTTGCAGAAGACTGTCAGCTGAACACAGATCTCGACCAATGGCTGACGTGCAAAGGACATTCTAATACATACGTAGGAACATTCTTCGTGGTCAAATATATTCAGCATTTGAAGTTCATAAGTTACGTTTCGTTTTTTTTATATATTCACCGCTGTATACAAAATTTCTACGACAGGGTACATTTTTCTTTTGCTTGAAATATAGAGGATACTTTGAAAGTGAAATTTCACGTCCATGTTCTGTTCCAATACGATACGTTTAACATAGAAATATATAGGCTACCTTGTTTTCATCTTTGAGGCAGCAAACTGTATTATTCAAAGCCAGGGTGTGCTTTATGACTTTTCAGTTACACATTGTGAGGAAACCCACTTTTATGACCTTCTGTTACCTTTTCTTTGCCATTCGTGTACATCGCGTCTTTATAAACGCAATGTGTCGATTTCCTTAACCTACAAATCTTGTTCCGAAGGGATAAGGTCAGCAAACCAGTGCACTGATTTCGCTTTAATTTGATTTGGACGCAGGTTAAAAGCATATGTAAAACAAGTGTTTAGAGCATGGCTTTTGCATCTTATTTGTGTGAGACTTGAGATTTTAACAGTTTTGAAGATTCATATTTTGGTCTTGATGATCAGAACACCGCATAGCGTGATATAGTTCTACGAGTGTTTCGGAAGGAGACTGTGCCCCCAGTCCCGGAAAAAAGGCAGCAATCACATACGAAACTACAAGGTGTCGTACAGCAATAGCATAAGGTACATTCAGTGTTGTGAAAAGAAATCTCAATTTCAATATTGAATTCTCTATTTGTTTTAAATATTTTAATTTAAAATGTATTGGAAATGAAGCTGCATTTCCGCAGGTCTCATGCGAGTCATTCCAGCCACACACAAATGTGTACATATACATATACATATACATATATATATATATATATATCATTAAGTCACATTTCTAACCAAAAAATCACGTGTTCGCATTTTGCACACATATTTTATTTCTATGTTTCTTATGATTATCAGAAGAAATAGATTATTATTATAAGCACCCTCAACTTGGTGGTCTTCTCTGTGAAGTATAAGCTGATCTTTAAAGAGGCTGATCAATTAAACTAACTACAGTCTTCAAACCATTATCACGAAGTTAAGAAACTTGCTGTGTTGAAGTGTCACAGGGAATCATAAAATCGAGGAGTTAAGGCAATGATTCCCTCACACTGCGGTCACTAAATCATTCTGTATAATCTTCTTTCGTCAGGGGATTGTATTTTTGTAGTGTCTCAATAAAATTGGGCCAAGCCTGTCTGTTCCGGAGGGTCAGTTTTCAGGAACCGGTTTTGAAGGTTTGATGTTCATGCTTCTAAGGTGACCTTATGCTTCGAAATATAGCACTCTTATGACATTCGCTATAAAAATACTCTCTGCTGAGACGTGACAACATGAGAAATAATGAACACCAACTAATGCACCAAAATATATATAACCTTTATTCGTGAAAGTCTCCTACATGTTTCGACCCTGCTGGGCCATCTTCAGGTAGAATAGTTTTGATACACTATGGTTGCGTTTATACAGTTAAGTGTGAATGTGCCCTAGGTTTCATCCTCCGTTTGAGAGGTACTGTGTACTGTCCGCGGTCTGTGTCTAGACACAGACCGCGGACAGTAGACGATACCTCTCAAACGGACGATGACCGCGGACAGTACACGATATCTCTCAAACGGAGGATGACCGCGGACAGTACACGATATCTCTCAAACGGAGGATGACCGCGGACAGTACACGATATCCCTGAAACGGAGGATGACCGCGGACAGTACACGATACCTCTCAAACGGAGGATGACCGCGGACAGTACACGATATCTCTCAAACGGAGGATGACCGCGGACAGTACACGATATCCCTGGAATGGAGGATGACCGCGGACAGTACACGATACCCCTCAAACGGAGGATGAAACCTAGGGCACATTCACACTTAACTGTATAAACGCAACCATAGTCTATCAAAACTATTCTCCCTGAAGATGGCCCAGCAGGGTCGAAACATGTAGGAGACTCTCACGAATAAAGGTTATATATATTTTGGTGGATTAGTTGGTGTTTATTTCGTATGATACAGTGCACGGACATGGAACACATTAAATTTGTGACACCATGTATTCTAGCAGAAATTCACGTTGTTTCTGAGGAATCAACCGCCCTATTTGTCATGGTAAACCTGAAATCTAAGACGCTGCATATCCTAAAACACTGTAAGGGTTCTGAGCAAACAAGCGGTGTCACATTTCAGAAGACAGGAGATACAGTCTTGTTGATGTAAAAGGTTATCTTTGTGCTGCCTTCAGTTCTTTCGACTGTAGCCATACAGAATTCTCAAATCCATTTATTTCCTTTAATAAAGTGAACCCCGCTGTGAATCCTACCTCTTAATCAATTTCAGGTACAGTTATCAGTTATAAAGTGCCTTCATCCCGTTTGATCCATAGCCTTGCTGGGTTATTTTAAGCCTGAATAGTACAAACTCTGTTTAAATACTAGTTTCAGTGTTTCCATGAATGCTTGGACACATGACGGAAATTTCAGGTTTCGAAACTGTGGTTTTGTTGATTATTATCATAAGTTTGACATGCGAAGGCCTGTTGGCGATTTCCACTGTAAGAAGGCGCTTATCGGATTTACAGAGCAAAGCTAAGCGATCACACACTATCATGTTTTACTGCGGCTTACGTGACGTCACGTCATGACACTTGCAGGGCAGTACTGAACAAATGACAGGGGCTTTGAGTATTGTTAGCATTTCGAAATTGTTTCTGTGCTAAACTTGATATATTATACGACAAGGTAGAAGTCTTCACGGAAGGAAGTGACAGTCAAGAATATTGTTTTCTTGCGCGTGTTTTCTTGTAGTGTGTTAAAACTTTCGGTGGAATTTGTTGCACTTATGTTTAGAGTAGAAGCGTGAGAGGACACAGTACGATTATATGAAACACTGCTAATTTTCTATCGCGCGACACATATCGGAAGAAGCCATTTTCAAAATATTTAATGTTTCAGAAATCCCGTCCGTTTTGGGGAAGATTAAGGGTTTTAATTCAATAATTTAAAGTACAGTGGTTAATACAAGTATAAGCTTCTTAACGTATGGAACCTCTTAGTCTTACTAACAGAGTTTTTGTGTTTTGTGTAATTCTCAAGATGAATAGCGATTTACTTCCATGAACAAATTTAATGGTTGCTGTTTGTAATGGAATTTTAATGTTTTCTGTCACATAAGATATAAACTTTCAAGTGACATTTACGTAAATTTTAGACTTAAATATTTTAAGGTAGTGAGGTTTCAGTGTAAAATTTATTTTTCTTGGAAATTTTATAGGGTGCATGAAATTCTGTGTAACTTATAAATGACGTGTAAATACTAAGGTTTAACTTTCCTTTTCCTGTAAATTTTGTACGTCGTATGAAATTCTATGTAACTTGTAAAGTTTAAATAATATGATTAATTTTTTGTCAAAGAATGCCAAATTGCTTCGCAAAAGAAAACACAATTTGTTAAGAGAGTGTTCGGACCTGTCTTTACAAGCTAACAGTCACTCAGCTATCCAGTGTCAATTTCTCTGCTGAGTCAGAGCATTCCGCCACACGCACGAGTTCTGTCTTCACGCCCTCTGTCTTCGTCCCTAAAGGCGTCATACCATCTACGCGAAAGTTTAGAAGCGGCCTCTTCCCTTCAGCTGATTCCACTGAATAATTTTACGCATTTTTCTACAGTATTGGAAACATATTATTTAACTTTAAATCACAATAGTAATTACATGTAACGGAGGCTTTACAATTAATAATTTATGAATTTTCCCACTAAAATGTAATGTGTGTTTCATGTGAAGCTCACAATAACCAGTGATTATTCTCATAAACAATATTAACGCATTTTTTGTAATAAAATTACATTATATTTCCTGTGAGGAGGAACTGAATGGCTAATATTATTTATGTAAATTTGGGGTTTTAAAAGGAAAGGCAGTCCTCTTTTTTGTAACCAAAAGCAACAAATGCCCATGCAAGTATATAAAGAAAGCAGAAGAAATTTACAGACACGAAAAGAAGTAAATCCAAAAGAAAAGTTCGTGTTTCTTTATATTGTTGCACTACTGACTGACCCCAAGAGAGAACTCAACGCTAAACTCTGGGACTTTCCCTGGTCCCTTGAGTGCGTTTAGAGGCGATAGGAGAAGAAAGGTTCGAGGGGACACTTTTATTTATTAGTATAGCTAGTACTATACGCCAAGTCCAGTTGTGCACTGCATAGTACTGTATTATAAAGAAGAAGAAGAAGGACAAGGGTTCCCACAGGAATCGTTTAGTTACCCGAGCCAAACCCCCTCTGCTCCTTTCACATACGTGCAGAGAAAGGGTGCAATGGACTCTGAACAGTAGGTTCACCTTGCAGCATCAGAAGGGATCTGATAGCGCAATCAAACCCTGCCAAGCCAGAGAAGAGAACTTGAATTTTCGCCCTTTAAGGCGTAGTACTAACAGTATGTACCACCTGCCTCAACACTAAAGGCCTCTGCATTTTTCACATAGATTGTATTTGTGTTTTATTTGGTTCTCAAAATAAAGAAAAATTATTTATCCCCACATCAGTGACCAGATTGGTTTGTTACAGAGAGGCAGTGCTTTTTAAATAAGGAAAGAATTTAATTTGAAGTATGATTTAGTTGAACTCGATCCTTCGAAGTTTTAACATTAATAATTATTGATTGCGTAAGTAATAAGGTTGAAAACATTCAACGCGTATTTCAGTACCCAAGGATTTTACGGATGTTCCTAGTTCCTTGGTACTCTGTACGCGTTATATATGTAGCATTTACGCCCTCATGAAAATGCATCGCATAAAAAAGTACAAAGAACATGCTTTGCTTTATTACCAACTGCAGCGTTTCATCTGTGGGGTCTACATGGTCTGTACTCAGACAGCCTAATGTGTCTAATTATAAACGTTGATTAGCTCTTAATGGTAGATGCTGATCCAGATGATACTGGGTTACAAAATTTTATGTCGTACCTTATGTAAAGTGCGGTGGAGTATTATGCGAATTTGAAATAATGCGATATAACAGTATCCTTAAACTCTTACCTTACGAGCAAGGCTAGAAACCACACGAATTCAAAGCTTTGAAGAAATTCGTCAGTGCAGCCTTCAGTTTCAAGAGGGGAGAGGGTGAAAACCAATTTGGCGCCCATTATATCTCCCATTCCTGCAGTATCTTCAGAATATGATGATTGCAGAGTGGTACCTAATTACCATCAGCACAAGTAATGACGAATATTGTTATCAGACCATGTAACATGTTCCGAACAAAATTTGGTCAATTCCAGGCCACTTCACTGTGTAGTCAAGTGGCCTGGAGACGTAATGAAGTTATTTTTGTCCGGTCTTTACATGCACTGTGCTAAATTAATTAATAAAATTGACACTAAAATACTTTTATTGTTTATTTATTTATAATGGCGTTAAACTATGCTTACAATCAAAAGCACGCCACAATGATTTTGGGCTTATGTGCCCCGAGAACGCATTTCCCTACGCAGCATTCACTCCTATGGGAAAAATGACCTTGAGTTCTGCCCAGTGATCACGAAGGCATCTCTTACATACAGTGGGATTGCCCTGTATGTGGCATGGCGTTTATTCACCTAATGCGATCCAGGATACTCACTATTTATTCCAAACACCAATTGAAACTACCAAATTCTTTCCTCGTGGGCGAAATGCTGAGTTATTTATCGTGAAGCTGGTTGGCATGCTCTGCATTACTTAACACTACTCATTGAAGGTTTATACAAGTGGCAAGAGAAGAAGCGTGCCCTTACAAGTCAGTACGTTACTAGTCTACAGGAGAGGATCTGAACGCTGCGCCGAATTTTTACCTACGCGCGACAGCGTTGGGAAAGCACTTTGCTTTTTGAGTCTGCATGAGTCATATGTGGGTTCTGTGAAGGAATTTTAATTTTAGACTCGAGAAGTTTTCATCATTTAAATTATTAATAAGCTCTCGTCTAGAATATCCGAAACGTACTGCTAGTGTTTCAACGTGTGTTATTGGGCCGTGTGGTGTAATTTCAGCAGGATCGGCGCAAAAGTAACGGTAAATTTGGGGTGAAACGCTAATTCAATCAAAATTTACAGCACTTATCAAATGTAATTTTATCAGTTTATGTAATATTAACTAATAAATGCACACAATTTTCATAGGTTTACAATATTTTTAAAAACACTAAATCCTACACGTTTAGCACAGTACACTGTGAACACCTACAATACATCCACGGGATGCTTCAGTTTACTGTGTAACAATTCTCTTCGCTACGCATATTTAATCTACACGGAGAACTCCCATCAGTTCTGCATATACAACAGACCAAAATACTGTTAAGTAACTGTTTTATGCAACAACAATTAATGTACTCCCTGACGACGAACCAGTAAGGTCCGAAACATGTAGCAGTCAGTGTTTTTAAAAATAGTGCGAAACTGTGACAATTGTTTGCTTTTGTTGGTTAATATTACAGAAATTGAATTATAATGCACGGAATGGAAAATATAAAAAAATATATTTAATCAATTTGTCATGTCGCATTTTGTGAACATATCCTGATGTGGCTTGTAAAGGGTTCCAATTCATTAACCTCTTCATTGCCAAAGTCGAAATGAACTACATGCCGCTGGTGGGTGTTGGGCTGTTTGAAGACTCTTCGAAGTTATTGCGTGAAGGAATAAATGAAACTGAGAAACACAACATAATTGTCGCTACGCGCCCGGACGCCCTTATGCTGTGTTGTAATCAACAATATTACAGTCTGGTAGGTGACAACCTAGCAGAACACTTATTATAGAAATATTACAGTCTTGTACGTGTCCATCCACCAGACTGCACTGTGTCATTCAAATGATTGTAAGGCGGTAGGTGGATATCAACGATAAGCATCTAAAATACTATTTGATCTTATGACGCAGAAGATCGAAATGTGGTGGGTGGTTACCACAAGTAAGTGTGTATATACTATGCTTCTTAACAGAAGGACTAAAATATCACAGCCGGATGGAGACAGAGTGACTAATTTTACGCGAAGCGCTTTATACCGCGTTGGATAGGGTCTGAAACAGCGGAGAAAATGGCACAAAATGGTAGAAGTGATGTCAGTGGGTAGTGGCATTGATTGCAGCAGTAGCAGTTGTTGAAAAGAAATGAAAAGAAGGAAAAAGCTGGTGGAGTAAGTCGAAGCAAACGACGTCATTGTTGAGTGTCGTGGTGCGGACCACTGCACGACGCATCCATCACTTGCCTTTCCTTCGCCTTCGCTTCCCCCAGCCAACCAGCGTTGTCGTCATGGCCCTTTGTCTTTTTCTCAAACTATAAAGTCTTCCTGGTCCCGGAGTTGTTCCTCAGCTAGCATCCCCACTGCCTTCTTGAACTCTGTTGACATTTCAGTCTTTTCAACATTTTATGTGTTATTATTTCACTGTGCTGAACCATCTGTCTCTTCTTATTGTATCTTTCTTTACTTTTAGTTAAAATGGATAAGAACGTATGTTTGAAATTCAGTATTTTTCAGGAGGCTCAAGTATAGAAATTCGTTTTTAGTTCACGTCAAGGGAACTTGTGTTGTGCAATGATTCGTTACTCGTGGGTCAAGTACGCTTTAATTCTGGCGTAAGGGTATTTTTACAGCACCTGCAAGTGTTGAGTTCTTTATGTGTAGGTACCTGTATTTTAGTTTAATGGGGCAGAGGAGCTCAGATTATGTACAGCGACGGATATCTGGGTGAATATTGCATAATGAATTGGGAAATGTGGGGACAGAAGTTTTGTAGCATGATTTTACTTTCTTGGCATTTTTAGAGGGACTGAAGAAAGGTACAAAAACATCAGAGTACCCGGTCTCTGGGGTGACGTTTGAACCCGTAACCTCCCGAATATGATGCATGTATGATAATTGCTCGAACAATATATTCCACTTACGTAACGTTCTTATCAACATGCCACAGTAGTTTCTGTATTTTTGTACTTTAGTTCTGGATATGTCTTCAATGAGAGATTTTATGCTGAAAATCCGTTTACATATAATATACCCAGCAGAAGTCTTACTAGGTATTAAAAGTTCCAGGAGTTACGTGTAGGTCTATACTCTTCTAATTTTAATATAGCTATGACAAGACAAAATATCCGCCTTTCGATTTCCTGCTTTTTTGCCACCCCCGCAGTGATTAAACTCTTGCATGTTTTAACTTCTGAATTTTTGCGTATGTTTAAAGGCTGAAATGTGCAGAGGCAGAAAAACTTTCTTCCAAAAAGACTAGGTAATTTTTGGTATTTAATGTTTCACTAACTGTTGGCATTGTGAAATATGATGTCATAATTTAACAAGGGAACAGCCTCTGTATGTTCTAAGGGTTTTCTCAAAATGAAGTGCAGTGATACAATGAATATTGCTCGGGCTATTTATTATGATACCGTTAAGAAACTATACACGCTGTGACCAAATTTATATTATTTACCTCCACAGCACTTCATGGCGATTGCTTGATTCATTAAACTGCTGCCTCTGTTAAAGGCTGATCCACAATTTCACCCCTGTACATAAATATTTTTAAAATTCACATTTTTTGCCATGTGATTGTGTGTAGTCAGGTATAACTCTCCCCATTTTCTCTCTCATTAGTGGTAATGAGAAAATATTAACTCAGTCACACAGCTAACAAGATTTTTAAGCTCCATTCTAATATGGAACATGGATAAAGTGAATCTTTTTCAATACTATTCTCTCCTCTACTCTCATATCATTCTAACGAAGTCTAAAATTTGAGGAACACAAATTTAAAATCTCACATCTCCTTTCGCCGGAATAGTTGTAGATACAATTATAATAACATGAAAAATGTCACGTATCAATAAAATTGAGACACACAGTTCCAAGGAGCAGGGAACTTCTAGAAAGTATAAGAGCTTTCGGGTAATACTTATGTAAATCAAAGATTTATTTCCATGTATATAAGGCCCTCTATTGACCCCTGTCTTGCTTCAGTACAATCTATATTTTTGAATCATATTACTTAAAGATATATTTTAGTGCTGTTTTTACATCTGTTTCTGGGTCGTCCAAATTATTTTCTGTCTCCGGGTCTTCCGACTAGGATTCTGTATCATTTTTCAGTAACAACATCGCTCCGTTATTGGCTAGTAATATCTGTTCAGTATAATGCATGGGGCATTTTTATGTTTCCATTTAGCTGTTTCTGTAGAGTCCTCTTTTACCTTAAAATTTCCAAGGTTGTGATTTATAATATTGGTTTTAACTATGTACAACCGTACCCTTATAAGGGTTTCACCTTTTTTTTCCAACGTCCACCAAAGAAAATAATCATTAGTTTCCATAATTAAACTAAAATTATTCATATTACTGAACTACAGTGTCTAATAATGGCGGAAAGGTTATATATATTTCCTTTCCTTAAAAAGTTCAAATCAACTTAAACTCGCCTTATTATCTTCGGTCTGCGTGGATTACTTTCCGAGAAACTTTAATTTCCCGAACTTAGGGTACAGGATCTTTTGAAATATCGGAATTAGATGTCTGGTGTAAGCTGAATTGCTAGATTTTCAGATAAGAAAACGAACCAGTTTCGATTCCCCGTGGATCTGCTTTAAATTTAGGGTAAGTAAAATTATAAAATGTTCCGTTTGCTACCCAAAAATGTAAGGATTAAAGAGCTGCTACCAGAGTACAACTTTACCTCGTGTTCTGCACGGGTGTGAAATATGGCTTTGCGCATTAATGAAAGAATGTATACTGAGGGAGTTCGAGAACAGGACGCAGAGGAGAGTATGTGGGCCTAAGAGAACAGAAGTGACAGGGTATAGAGAAATTTGCGTATTGGAGAACTTTATGATCTGTACTCGTCGAAAATAATTTTAGAGTGATTGATCAATTAAAATATTAGTAGGGGGACGTGATATACTCGTGAAAGAGAGAAGTACATTGTGTTTCGGTAGCAAAGCCTGAAGGAAGGAGATCACTTCGAAGATGGATAATATTAAAACGGATTTTAGATACACAGATTTTATAATGCGGATTGGAGTCATCTGGATAAAGGTAGGCTTTGCTGCAGTGAACACGAAAATTTAACCTCGCTTTCTATAAAAAGCGGGGAATTTTTGACTAACTGATGAAATGTTTGGTTCTCAAGGTGTCACCTGAGGTTCTGAAGGTGTACTCTGCTGCATGAATTTAGTTATGTAGACTTGCGAGGTAACTAAAAGAATTCCCGTACGGATGGTCAATACAGACAAGTTTTAGAGTGAAATTTTTACAGTGTTTTTTTTCACAGTTTTTTTTGTTATGTGTCTCGTTGTTTGACACGTTTTGCAGCGACTCTGTTACAGTGTTGTTTGGCAGTTTTTTTGTTATGTGTGACGTTGTTTTGAACTATATTTTGTCACTTTAAGACACTAAAATATCTTCTTGTTGCCCGTTAATTGACAGTGGTAATTACATATACCACATATATGACAGTTAAAGTTTTAAATGTGTTGAGGTTTCGGATGGTGGTATTCTGTGGTTTGAATGCGTGCTCTGATTTCACGTTAAATTTTTCAAAATTTTGCCAGAAGAGATTATCTGGTTACTGAAGTTTGTTTCGGAACAAACGACAACAATTTTCCTAAATGCCCTTAGATGTTTTACAAGTAAAGTCTTATTCAGACATGCATGTGAAGTAGGAACCAAACTTTAAGATTATTTTAACCCTTTAAAAGGTAACAGAAAACCCTTCTAGAAACAAGCTGACTACTCCGGGCTGTGGAGTCGTTGTCGGAAGGAATTTTTAGGTGGAGTCGGAGTCGGAGTTGGAGTCGGGAAAAAATGTACCGACTCCGCAGCCCTGTGACTACTGCAGCAATGCTTACGCATGTGCCTATTTCCAGCCCTGGTAAGATGTGGTTATTTTGTACAGGTAATTTTAATGAAGATTGGGTTAAATGGATTTGTTAAATTAACTTATCTAAGTGCTAAGTCATTACTCAGAACCCTGGTCTAGTAGGAGCAAATACTAGAAGTATATCACTGTGCCTTAAAGCCAGTTTCCGTAAAGTGGGTTACAGCTGGAGTGTGGGTAGAGGCTGAAGGGGAACGGTTATCTTGTTACCCTTACACAGCATATTAGAACCACAGAATGCATTTTCGTTGAGACACAACGGGGAGGCGTTCTGAAGGCACTTGCCGCAGCATTCACAGTCTGCGGAAAGACACGCTAGCCCACGAGAGGTCGTCGCGGTTCTGTCGCCAGCCCGGGAGACCGCCCATTCATCTTATGTACACAGCAGTTTCAGCTTCCTCTTCCACTCCCTGACAATAAGCAAAGACACACACTTAGGTCGTCGCGACGCTAAAGTATGTACCTACACACTCTATGTTGAAACTCGAGTCACTTCATGTACTTCAGAGAACACTCCTGTTCAAAGATTAAAGTGTTTTTTTATTCCTTTTATAAGGAAATTGGATTCTGGATTTGTTTAGAAACGATGAACGTTTATTTGCAAATCTGCAGGCTTTGCAAAGAAAAGAAAGTTCCCAGCGGAATAATAGACAAGACCGTAGTAAAAGCAGCATAAAATAGGACATAGTGGACTCGCTTATCTTAAGTTGTGTCACCGAACGAATTTGGCACCGACTCGAGTTTCTTTTTCTGAAAAGCCCAAAACACGCGAAATCATCTTAGACTGCTCTAACATAAGATTTTTTAATGTATGTATCTGTGGCGTTTAAAGAATACATTTTTAATTTGTTATATAGTGTAATGCTAAGTTAGTATCATTCTGGCTGTCATGGAGGCCAGTTTATCAAATCAGTAGCCCCTAAGAAGACTTTAATTATGTTCAGCTTGATATTATGCATCTTGCATGCAGTAGATATACGAACATATATAACCTTTATTGCCAACAAATTGCAAAAGAGATTTCATTTATTCACATGTATCCACATGTTTCGGCTATTTCTAGCCGTCCTCACGGAGCGCTGATATACAAAGGACGTATGTGGAGTTAAAATTTAACATTTAACTTCGTCGTTTGTAAATGTTCAAACACGTGGTAAATATATTATTACAATATCCATGTGTGGTGTTGGCAATGTGTGCAGACTAAAATTGTACCGGGCTAAAAATTAAGTACACAATACAGTACAGTAGCTGCAGCTTGGTGTTATACAGGACTAAGCAATGAACAAGTTCGAAATGAATTCATCAATTTCACATGTTTGGATACTTTTGTGTACGAAGATATAATGTAAATAGCTGTGTATTTATCGCCATTCTTCTCTTCTCACGCGAAACAGCGAAATAAATTTCAATTGGATAGTGTGCAAAAATTAAATTATGAATTATTTTTAAAAATGTAAAGAGGCTGCGTGTTGTGATGTGATTTTGCAAAGAGTGTATTCCATGACATAACACACAGATCTGGAGTAGGCGTTCTTTGCAGCGCATTAAGATTACTTGTGGCCTGTCATGAAGTGCTTGTTAACTGGAATTAGTAGGGGTCGATATGGCTGAAAGTTGACATTTCTGTATAAAGTTCAGGAAAAAATCTCCTTTTGAATTTCAGCAAGTGCGAAACGGTTTATTGGATACATGCAAAGTCAATTTGTGTTATGCGAACTAGGTTCAATTGTAAATCCGTATGACTGAAATTTATTTAACACAATAAGCTTTGCTGAAAGCCTTGCACATTGAATTTCAACAAAATATGTGAAGTGGTTTACGACATGTGCAAAATCCATTAAGTCCCACCCGGTGTTGCGCAAAGTTGGCTTTATTGTGGATCAGCGCGATTGAAAAGTAGAGTTGGCCGATAACATCTACCGAAACTGTGCTATGTCGAATTACAGAATGGTCAGGCAGTTTAGACTATCAAGGGCGGCCTCCACACAAGATGTTCTAATTTTTCGCTTTTAACCCTTTGCGGCCGAACGGGAAAACACTGTCCCAGGGGTTTAAATACCCTCATGGCCGAAGGGGAAAACACTGTTCCGCAACTCCGTGTCGTTTTTTAAATTTTCTGTATCTATAATCATACGTCTCTTTTTTGCACTAATTGTGTAAACGGCTTGTATTGGCATAAGAGAGTGTATGAAATTTAATTATGATTAAAATTATCACTAATGACGTTCAATTTCTCATACTACGATTTTTTAGGAGTCACGAGTTATTTACGGACGTCTCTAGGCAGTAGTTATTTTTCGCTCATAATGGCGACGTGAAGCAAATAAACACACATTAAGGGCCTTCAGACAAGTCTCTGTTCCTTCATGCTGCCCCTTCTGTAAAATCCACACCCCCTTCACGCCATTCTCTCATCATTGAAACGCTACTTAAAAGTATTTGTTCAGTAATTACAGTAGTAATATTTGCTTACATTTGTGTGTTCCGCCTTTACATTTTAGTGTCAGTTGGACCTCAGAAATGCAGTTTGGTGTGATATGCATGGAAACATGAGGCAGCACGCAAACTTATGTTGCTTTCTCAACGCTTGACTTTCGTTCCTTTTTCTTTGTTTTTGGCGGAACAAACACGTCACCGAATTCTGTTGCGCTGCATAAGCCAGTGTCTGATTTCTCTTATTGGTGGTTCGAGGGTCTGCACTGCCTGGCTTGTCGCATGTTATTGCTAGGACCGGAAATGGACGAAACCGCTGAGTTCAAGCAAGACATAAGTATGAACCTAAAATCCAAAATAGTCGTGAAGAAATCCTTACAGCATAACGAATGACATCTTCCTCTGGTCCCATATTACACTAATCAGAGCAATGAACGCCTGTATTCATTCCTTTCTTCTCCCACTCATTGCGTATGAACTCAGCACCCAGATAAGACACCTCTACGACGAAACCTAAATATCATTATATGATTGCAACCTAAACAGCCCCTCAGGAAATACGATGACAGGTACAGTCAGCTACAGATTTTATAGCACAGTGTCTCCACTTACAGCGCGGGATATTTGAAAAGAATAAATCTAGAAAAGGAATCTTACAGTAAAAAATAAACAAAATAAAAGCTGACATTCAACTAAGCTGCGTAAAAATAGGTGGATTTTCTTGAAACTTGCGTAACATATAGTTAGATTCATTCTTAAGCGTGTACTTTTTATTTGAAGTTTTTATCTTTAAAAGTGTATGAAATACAACTGATAATATCAGCAAGGCCGAAAACAGCCATTTAAAGCGCAAAGAACTCCGGCCGTCAGCGGGTACTTTGGAACTTCAATCTCCCGTACATTAAAGTGTAAGGAAGGTTTATTAAGTTACCTGCCTGACAACAGCAAGAGGAGAAGTTTGGCTTATTATCACATACGAGAATATAAGTACACCCACAGTTGTAGAATGCTTTTTACGTGTCAGTAAAAATAACTTTATTTAAAATATCGGTTACAGGTGAGGCTAGCAGTAAAGTTTTCACAATATGAAAAATTGGACAGGGATAGCATAGTCGGTATAGCGACTTGCTACGGGCTGGACGGTCCAGGGATCGAATCCCGGTGGTGGTGGGGGGGGAGATTTTCCGCACCTGTGCAATGGGTAAAGGCTGTCTTTCGTGGAGGTAAAGCGGTCGGGGCTTGGCGTAAACCACTCAGTTACATTCTATCGCCGAGAGTAAAGAAAGAACAGAACTATATATTTACCCCCCTTTTGGGCTTTTGTAGTGTGAACGTTGCCTTCTTTTAAGGTGAGAAGTTAAGTAGCGAGGCCTAAAACCGCGTCTTTGTGTTAACCGTATTAAATGCTGTTTTAGTATGATGTTTCGATGTACACGTACGTAAGAAACTCCGGGGAATCATGTTTTTCTCGAATTGAAATTTTTAGCATTTCGTTTTGGAGATACTAAAATTTCGTTTTGGAGATAAAGTTTTTTGACAACTACCTTCAATGCAGAAACGTTGTAACAGAATATGCAGGACCAATAATTGAACAACGGTAACTGGCGCAAGTATGGCTGCAACCACAGAAGGGACGGACTGAGAGTTACTTCAGTAGGACAATCGTGAAGAAATTTCTTCACTATCGACGTTCGTAGATTTAAAACCACAACATCTTCGCTTTCCTTCCCATATAACCTAAGGGTCTGAGGTAGACAGAAAGCTAAGTCTGTCACACAGAGTGTATTTTTACCATTTCCCTGAGCATGGCACCTCTTAAGGGAAGCCCCGACAGATTCGGACTTACTGTGCTATGAAACTGCTGTACTCGGGAAACAATAAAAGAAGAACTTTGTGTATGCAGTTTGAAGTTTCCAGGGTGGTGAGTACTCACACTGAGATGTCAGTTCCTTGTTAAGTGGATCGCATCATTTTTCACCAAAGCATAGCGCGTCCTCAGGTACTTATATGCAGCAGACAACCTGCAGATTATCTGCTGCGAATTAACCAACTGAAAAATCGTCGAGAACAGGCAACAAGATTTGTTCCTCAGTTGTCGAAGCTGGATGGTGATCTAACAAGGTCGCACCACAAAACACTACCAAGTTAAGAAATGTCATAACGAATCATGCATTGTAAAGATACAGGAATTTTTCAGTGTTTACGTAGTCGAAAAATATGAAACAAAGGTGTAATTTGGGACACGTGAAGAGAATCGGTTAATCTTTAAACGGCTTAGAGTAAGCAACGTGTGAGTTCGTGGCCAGGTGCGAGACTGTTGCTCTGTTTCGTAACGTGTTCCTTTTAGTACGGTGAGGAGTTGTTAGCCTTCCTCACAATCCCCAAGCTGGAGGACCACCTTTTGTCGGCTGTCCGCGACTGCTTATTAAATATATTCACAGCTACCCTTCATATCCGGATGCCGTCTTCTCCATCCGCAACCTGCAGACCTCCTATCAAAAGGTGACCTTTCCAAGACAGGCATTGCTTATAAAATGTTGCATATTTCTAGTGACAAGTCAAGCTCACTGAGGTGGGCGCGGCATGTAGCCCTTATGGGTTAAAGGAGATGTGCATACACGGTTTTGGTGGGGGGATCTGAGAGAAATAAAACACTTTGAAGTCCTGAGAGTAGATGGGAAGGTAGTATTAATGGACCTTTAAGGAACAGGGGGGTGAGTGGATTAAATTGATGTGGCTTAGGGTAAGGACTGGTGGAGGGCTCTTGTGAACGCGGTGGTGAACCTTCAGCTGCAATAAAATGTTGCATATTTCCTGACTGGCTGAGGAGGTATTAGTTTCTCAAAAGAGCTCTGCTCCATACTGTTATTTAGTTAGCTAGTTGTCTGGACCGGGGTGATTCAGATTAGGAACCGTCAGAACCCTGCTGTGAACACGGCAGTAAACCTTCCGTTTCCATGGAAAGTCCGAAATTTCTTGTACAGTTGGTGGCTAGCAGGTACCGAAGAAGTAATGTGCTTTACAGGCAGGTCGCAGGCTAGTGGAGGGGATTTCACTGTAACTCCATAAACAACAACTTACTCTCGACGCCATTATATTGCAGTTTAGTATAAGGGCTTAATTACAGGCAGCTAATGTATGAGTACAGACGGACAAGCTCTTTCTTTCAGAAGTCATAAGGCCTGCTTTTTTATTGCGTAGGGTTCTGTTTCTAAAACAGAATTCATATTATTGCCATTGTTGTCAGGGCTGTGGAGTCGGAGTCGGAGGGAATTTTAGGTGGAGTCGGAGTCGGAAGGAGTTTTTAGGTGGAGTCGGAGTCGGTAGAATTGTACCGACCCCGATTCCGACCTCAGTCTAGAATCTTAACTAGGTACTCCAAATCCAGATCCCTGATAGCTACAGTAACCATTAGATTTATACTTAAATATAGGTTATAAGTCAAAAAAGTAGCCTGATGATTCACGTTGTGGCGATGAAATGTCTTATAGGTTTACCATTATTAATACATATGGAACTTTTATGAAGGAGTCTGAGTCGGAGTTTTAAAAATCGAGGAGTCGGAGTCGGAAGTTTTAAAAATCGAGGAGTTGGAGTCGGAGTCGGAGCTTTTGTGTACCGACTCCACAACCCTGACTGTTGTATACTATTTTTTTTTAAATTTCCGCGCGCATCCCGTTTGTCGGATATTAATTCAAAGACCTGTAGCATCGCATGTATTGTTATGAACTGTTGTCTACTTGTAAAGAATATTCATAAAGTATAACCTTATTTTACGTAACTTCTACCTACCTCACATATATTATGTAGGCATGTATGTGATGTACCTGCGTACAAAACTACACATTCCTACATCTAATGATTTATTAAACTGAAAGCGCAAGAAGACATACAACCGCCACGTTATTGTTTGAAGTTTTACAACCGATGTTTCAAAAGTTCATTGTTTTTAAATCTGTGGTATCTGTGTAACGTCAAAGCCTTGTGATAATGTCGCTAGTGTCGCTACCCCCTTACAAATTTGCACGTCCGTCATGTTGTTATTACTGATTGAAGAAAATTACGAATTGTGTTCTTGGGGTGCCCTAATATAGCACAATAGCCATACGCAATTTTGTAAAAATCAGTCACGTGGCTAACAATTTGAAATCAGAACACTCACAGGTATGCACATACAAAGACAGAATAGCCGTTTCGTAAATTTAATTTTCTTTTTTCGTAGAAAGGACAGTAGGCTAATCACAGTATAAAACGTATGTTTGGAATGAAAATGGGGAGCGTTTGGAATTTTGCCCTGATTTGCAGGCGTTTTTCTGGCATTAAGCGATGTTTAGATTGTCGAATATTTCTTCGACCTCTGTGGCTGTACAGTATTTCTCGCACTTACCTTGTAAAACATATGTCCACACAACTCTGCCTGATGCCATATGTATAAAGTGTCTGTTATTTATGCCAGATTTTAAACGAACGTGAATATTATCGATAAATTTTAGTCAGAATCTACAGCATAAGCTGTCATGAAAATTCGTGCAGTTGAAGCCGGAATGTTCCATATGGCGGACAGATGGCCGGACAGATATAAAGAAGTTAACAGTCGATTTACGCAGTGTTTTTCGAGTGCACATGCAAAAGCTGGAAACACAGGATAATTGCTTTAGAACAGTTTTCGGAATCCAGAGCATCGTAATGTTATAGAGCTTTTATTTTCAGCCGTGCGGAGCGCCTCCTATTGCATCATATGACCCGCAAATTGAAAAACTTTGTTCAGCTTCGTACGTATGTGAGCAGCACATGGTGTCCTTAACTCCGACTTCACATATAGGCTACCTGTAGCACGAACTGGTGTCAGACTCGCAAACAACTTGTGGCCTTCGACTGCCTTCGGACAGAAAGCCACTTTTTTCCTTTCTTTTTAAACATCTGATTTTTAGTTGTTCCCTTAGGGAATAACTTTCGACATTTGTGTTTATCACAGCAGCTGTCCTGACTGAGGGATTCCGTGGTTTCCCTTTGTCTTTCTAGTAAACCTCAGGGCACGTATCTCGATGAGACGACAGCAACTTTCTTTCGTTTCATGACCAAATTGTCTGTCATCACTCACGCTATCATTCGACGCTATGAAGTCGGCATTATTTACCGACTTCTGGGACGTGAACTAATGTTGATGATAGAAATTTACCAACGTTTCAAATAATCGTGCTGTCTCCATCCACAAGGTTGTTCCACATTCGATTTGGAGGTAAAAGGCTTTTCCGAACCGCCAGCAAATATCTGCCACTCTCCAGGGTGAAAATTTTTGAATGGTTGTTTCTTTCACACTGCGCGATTTTCTTCGTGTAACACAGAGTCGAGGAAGCGAGGAATACCCTACATGAAATAAAACTAAGGAAGACTAACTAGGCTGGCCACGTCTTGCGTAAGAAGTGCTTTTTAAAACACCTTACTGAAGTAAAGGTAGAAGGTACGAGAAGACGAGGGATAAGATGTAAGCAGCTACTGGATGACCGTAAGGAACGATAAGATACGGGAATGTGAAAGAAAGAGTACAATGTCGCCCTCTGTGGAGAACTTGTGTTGTGAAGAAGCTGTGGACCTGTCATAACACAGTCTACGCGCTAAATAAATGAATGGTCTGCATCAGTGAGATGTATATTCGGTCCAACTTTTTCCTCAAAATACAGTTCATATAAGTGTGTGAAAAACGGAAGTTCTGGATGTTATTTTTCGTAGGCTGAGGATGTTAGGGAATCGGGTGCTACGGAAAACATCTGGATGTCAAAAAAGGAATAAATGACTGGAAAAAACTGCATCATAAAGAGATTTATGATTTTAGTCCTCGCGGAATAACATTAGATAAACAAAACCAAATCAAATTAGACGGGAAGGGAAAGTAACACATATGGAAAGGAGTAGAAGTGCATACAAACTTTAGGTACGAATACCTGAATTAGAGGATTTATATACTTAATATTATATATTTTCGTAGCAGTCTTTTACAGTATACACTTTTATTATGCCAATTACTGCACACAATCTCTTCTCATGTGTTCGTCCTACATATTTCGGCTGTTGCTTCCAGCCATCTTCAGGGAGCCAGCATCAAATGGTTCACACAGCTGCGGTCTATCATGAATGACACGTCATACACTCATTGCTACGTAGTCATTATCACAAGCGTGCGTTTCAAGTTACAGTACAGTAAAGTAAAATAAGTACTTTATTTTAAATAAATAAATACTCTATCTTATTTTGTTGTACTGTAACTTGAAACGCATATTTGTGGTAATGACTATGTAGCAAAGAGTGTATGACGTGCCATTCATGATAGACTGCTGCTGTGTAAACCATTTGATGCTGGCTACTGGAAGACAGCTGGAAGTAACAGCCGAAACATGTGGGAGGAGAACACGAGAAGAGATTGTGTGCAGTAGTTGGCATAATAAAAGTGTGTACCTGCAGTAGAGGTAAAGTGAAAAAAGGCTACACAGTAATAAGGCACTTTTGACTGGATAAGTAGCTGTTGTATTCACAAGGAGGACTCTGATCCATTTGTTAATTATATGGTCAGTTAATGCAGCATTTTATCAAGTTATTTGTACGTAAATTAGGATGTCCGAACGTCATTTATGGTTGGAAGTTTTAATATAAAGCAGACTGGAGGTATTATGTCATGAACCAGACGCATTTTGCACACCTGCGAAAAATTACACGCAGAATGAATGAGTTTACCGCGCAACTGATTAAAGCCTGTTGAGTTTCCACCACTGCACAGGTCATTCCGCTAGTGAACTTACGTAGGATTCGACAGGCGACATCAACTACCAAATGTGGACAGTGTGAGTAACCAACTAAAATTCTGGAGCAAAGTCCTTTATGAGAAACTAGTACTTCCTCAACTGCTAAATATTTTCCTGCATCTTGTGAAACCAGAAAGATTATTACCATGTTTTCAACAGTCCACCATTGTACCTATCCTCAGCCAGATGAATCCATTCCACGCCCTCCCATTTTCTCCGTTAAGAACCAATTTAACTTTATCCTCTACTCTACGGCGTAAACAGCATAACATTACAGTTCGTACTGCGACTTCGTCCATTTCGGATGGACTATCATTTCACTATAGTTAGAAAATCGAATTTTGGCGACATTCATATCAGTATTATATAATGTGCACAATTTATGCCCTTCACCAATCTTTACTAGAATGCCAGTAATGACAAACACAGTGAGACACGCCACAGTATATATATATATATTTTTTTTTTGCACACTATGTCATTTACTCTAAGGTTGTGCCAATATACCACATATTTCGGCCGGCCGAGCCATCATCAGGTACATGTATAAATGTTAAAACTCAGATCCCTAATCATATAACATAAAATAGCATAAAAATGGTATAAAAGCATTAGTGAAACTTCACCAGTTCACTGTTTTTGACTGTGAAACCATTCGGAGGAAAACTGATGTAAATTAACCGTAAGCTAGTACAGTGACTGATCCAACATCCAACCATATATAAGGTTTTTTTTTTGTAGAATGTTCAAATCGAGGAGGATTGGATAGGCAGGGCACGTAGAATTTCATGGCAGAGGTGAAAAAAATATACATAGCACTTCAGTCGCAAAACCTGAAGGTAAGGTACGGGGCACATAGAAGGAAAATGGAATGTAATATTCAAATTCATCTTAAAGGAACTTCTTGTGGAGCACTCAGCTAACATCTTCTGGCTCGCGTTTCGTTCCAGTAGAACATTGCACTATTGTCAAAACGGCCATGAAGCTTTGGATTTCATAAATGTCCAGGATTTCTTGACCAGTTTAAACAGTGTCGGCTTTTCAGATGAGATTCATTTCGGTAGGTAATGTTGTGTATTGGATTAACCCTTTAAAGACGAAGCGTATCTGTTTTATATAAGGATTCAGTGCGTACCGCGCTGTAAACACTCTCCACTTCGGTTATAGAAAACAGTCTTTTAATGTTGTATAAGGCAAAAGTCGCTGTTTGTTCTGAGATCTATCCAAACACATAAGCGCAATGTGAGCGGCATGTAGAATTTTTTAATTTTAAAACTAGTGGTGCGTGAAGTTACCGCTAGGCTTTAAAAGGTTAAGTATAAACGGCATTTGTGGCCTGTTTTTGAAATGGTATCAGAATGTTGAGTACAGTGACAGGTGGGTTCAAATACTGTAAAATCTCCACTGCAGAAATTTGAGCTAAAAATTTTAAAGTTCCCAATTCTAGCTATTGTTTCCGTATGTGACCTTTTACTGAGCTATTGTTACATATCAGATACCTTGAATGATAATTTCAACTAATAGGCACGCTGCATTGTTTTATTTACATAATTGTCAATACTGCAATAACTACAGTATCAGAGGTACATTTTACTGTCCTTTATTTATTTCATATTTTGTCTCGTATTAAATGTTATCATTGACAAGCAGTCATTAACCTTTTAAAGCCTAGCGGTAACTTTACGTACCACCAGGCTTAACATTAACAAATTCTACGTGGTGCCCACATTGCGTTTATGTGTTTTGTACGGATCTCAGAACAAACAGCAACTTTTGCCTTATAAAACATTAAGACACTGGTTTTTATAACCGAAGTGGAGAGTGTTTACAGCGCGGTAGGCACTGAGTCCTTATATAAAACAGACACGCTTCGTCTTTAAAGGGTTAATATAACGCACGCAGTCAGTCATAACCCGCGTCGTCTTATAATTACTACGCATGTTTTCTTTGTCAACAGAAAGCCAGTTTATTATACATAAGCGGAATTGTATATAAAATGTTGATTTTTAAGTGCGTTACACTGCCGTTTACGTATGCGAGTCACTGTTTTAGCCTACTTCCCATCATAGACAGGAAAAGGTAGATTCATGTGATCACCATATGGGAGGTGTATGTTTGTGTGTCCCCATACTGAGTTTCTGAATTACTTGACCGATTTTCTCGTAAATTTAGTGAACAGTGTGCTATCGGAAAAAAAAACTGATGTTGTATCACAGTATCTAATTTACTAACATCAGCTGAAATAACATGGGGGGCACTGTGAGGCAGGTGCAACACTAGCGACACTTAATTTGAGGTCCTGAAATATTTGTGGTAACAGATGTTTGTAATCATGCAACTTCTGTTGAAGTGGTAACACTGTTGAAAAATTTTAAACAAAAGTGACAGTTTTGCGAATATTTCATACCTCTTGCTTTGACGACGATATATAATGGGCGACTGAACGTGGGCGAGTGAAGTACGTTTCCGAGGTAGGCTGTAAATATCTAAACAATATTGTTCGTCGGCAGGGAGCGTCTTGAATTGTACTCCTCGCCTAATATTATTAGGATAATCAAATCGAGACAAATGAGCTGGACTGGGAATGTGGCACGTATGGGAGACAAGACAGTTACATAGAGGATCTTGGTGGGGAGACCTTAGGAAAACAGACCACTTGGAAGACCTAAGCTTAGATGTGACGACAGTATTAAAAGGAATCTTCAGGAAGAAGGGATGGGGAAGCATGGACTAGATTGCTGTGGCTCAGGTTAGGGGCAGGTGGCGGGGCCTTGTGAATGCGGTAATGAACTTTCGTGTTCCATAAAACGCGGAGAATTTCTTGACTACCTGAAGCTCTCTTAGCTTCTCAAGACAGACTTTGCTCGACTTAATTAGTTAGTTAGTTAGTTAATACTGTTTGCAGGTAGACGGTTTGAAGGTACATCTGATAGACTTAATATATACAGAATACATACCTAAGTACAAAGTTACTTACAAAAATAAAAAGGAACACTTTTTGGTCTACGTACTTATTTATAATTATAAATCTGAGCAAGGGGAGAGAAACTGTTGAGTTCTACTCGAGGCTCCTTCTTCTCTGTACAGTTGTTCGGTTTTGATCTTTGTGCGTTTCCTCTGAATTTTCTTCCTCCTATATGAAGTTATATTTCGCTTCACTGCACTCTCTTTTCATTTTAAATTAAAAATTTCTGCGAGGCATAGAGAGTTTTTCCAAACACGAATTCTGAAACCCTACACGTACAAAAATAAAGCCAATTTAATCCATTTCCTCCGAGTCATGTTGAGAATATATGCAATATAATATTTCATCCATCCCAGTATGAGCTCTAACACAGACAAATATTTTTTCATACCCCATTAAATTATACATGACGTTCGCCCAGTATAGTGCATTATACTGTAACGTCTATATGTGGAAACACTGCGAGTTTGTTAGGAGAGGGCACATTCGAGTTTCCCGAGCAGCATTACAATTGCATGAGAGACGAAGGGGAAATGGTCCAGCCAGAACAACGGGCAGATATCGTAAGAGATCAAACGTTCTCCACCCTTTGTCTTATGAGGGACAGAGCTGAAAAAATGTGGTGCATTTGTAATGGAAACAAAGTAATGGAAAGTTAATTGCTTACTTTAAAATGCTTACAGCTTTGTAAATATCCTGGATATATTGAATATAATGTGAATATATTTCCTACAATTTTGTCTTTAATTGACTGTGTTTACGAATGAGAGAATTCGTAATGATTGACTCAATAATTACTGCTATACACCACCAAGTGTTAATAATACAATCCGTGACTGGATAATTACTGCATAGGCCTACGCCAAACATCAAGGAGATAGAACCTTTAGCGAGACATGTAACTTGCCACAATATCTCTAATAAAAAGCTGCCTTTGAACACAAACATAAGCCAGTTATACCCAGCGTCTATTTAAAAAGCTGTTTGCCTAAAATACACGTATTTGTGGGTCAACCACTTGGAATTTTCCAGAAGACTACCCCATATTCTTCTTAATTCCGGCATCTTAATAACATTGATTGACGTATGCAATACACGGGGGCATTGTAAAGCAGTTAGCTGCCTGACGCCTTGGAGGAGTCCTTACTGAGAAGTTAATTGACTCTCACATAATCAAGGAACCGCTCCTACTCCATAAAACACGAAATGTCTGTACTCTGTAGGCATACGCGAAAATATGAAATTGTATGATATATAACCATAAAATTTTTCACTTATTTTATCTTCCTTAGAGCAAAGTATAACCTACTTCTGAGAAAAATACGTGTAGATGGATACACTTAAATATGCTTCAACATTTTGTCGGTATATTTTTAATCTCATGCAGCTTATTGTATTATATACGACTACAAAGAAGCACTTGTTTGCCCTCAGCACAACTTTATTGACATCAGTGTCAATTAGTGATATTAATAAGGCAATGCGTTTCAACAAATCACGGTCATTTTCACGCCGTTCAGTATTTCCACTTTTTATGATGCTGGATGTCCTGAGACGACCACTATTGGTTGAAACATACTGCCTTATTTACGTGAGAAGTTAAGGTAATATTAATATCAATAAATTTGTGTTGACGGTAAACAAGTGCTTCTTTTTAGTAATATACTTATATATGTTAATACCTCTGTAAGTTTGACACTACACAGGTGATATTATTAAATGGTAACAAACGCCTAAGTAGAATTAATAAACATCATAAACGAAATGTAGAAGAAACACATAGACTGTCGGTTCGGTGTGATTAAAACAGGAATTAACGTTAACTGAGTAGCAAATAGAGTACTGAATTTGTTCCATGGGGTGAGATATCCCGTCGTGACGCGTAAGTAAAAAGAAAATTGTTTTATTTGGCTCAGAATATGTAACGGTGGCGTTCTGTTGTGAACATGGTCATACAGGTTGCGTAAAATGTGGGGAATTTCTTGAGTATCTGACAGGGCCGGTTTATGGCTATCAGTATTATGCGATTGCAGAGGACTTTACAGTTTTGTTGGGGCAAAGGGAGAGCGTGCTGGTTGTACCTCAGATTTTATGTCAAAAGCGTTTCGTATACAAGTTGCTATGCTTCTCTCTAGGAGCCCCAATTTATTTTTACACTGGGCCCAGGACTATCTTCAAAAACCGGCCCAACTGGCTGAGGAACTGGTAACCTCTCAAGAACGCCTGCCTCGGGGAGTGGAGGTAGACTATAGTGTCAGCATCTCTTGATGGTACTGTACATTGAATAAGAAGGGACTAAACTAAACCTAATTACAAAGCTGGATTTAGAGAATTGTGTCTGTTACAAAGTTAATATCAGCATGTACACTAATTCATTAAATATTAATTAATGGGAATACTATTTATTAAGAAGACTGTTATTACTCCACAAATACCTCTCTGAAATTTTGTATTCTCTTATTTCATGTGGTTTAATTTGGTTGACTCTGGAATTACACTGTCTTACAAAGAGTAGTTGTCCTGGAAATGGCGGGTCATGAAGTATTAAGAGGGTCCATAAATGTATTGCATGACTGTGGTCGCATAGCAACAGACATTTACCCTATAATACTATTCACAGTGTCCATATGAAAATACATATCTCTTAACTTCCAGAAGTATTGAATAACTATCAGGTGCATAATATTGATATTCCAACTTGCAGGAACCAATAGCAGTGTGAACAGGTCAATCGATACAGGCTGAATGATTGGCGAACCGTTGTTCATTAGCAGGCAACGGAAACAAGCGTTTATTTACGGCACCCATATCATCTCTTGAGGACCCCCAAGCCACCTAGGAAGTGGGTATCGAGTAAATTTTCACGGGATGTGAACCGGCCAGTAGGTGAATATGAGAAGTCTCCTTATTCGAGTGCTTGGGTGAAGAATACACGGAGCTTGATTTCATTTCTCCAAGTTGCCTCCTTGGCGTCGTGCTTTTTAATGGTAAGGAAAATGTTAACCAATACTTATGAACTTAATTACGTAGGATTTCAAAATTAACTCGTGAGAAGTTTATTTTGTATTTTTGACAAGAACTTTTTTATCATACGAAGAATCGTCTTCTTGCTTATAATGCATTGGTCCCCATCCTGACGTCGGCAAGTGCACTCGGGATATACTGTAAATTTGTAAGTTTCATTTTACTACTGTCCTATCATTTCTATGCTCTGATCTCCAAGTGAAATCTCCCTTTCAGCTTTTATTACCAGCATTTTGTATACTGTTTTGTCTTTAATGGGTGCTACGTACTCAACGTATATCACTCCCTTAATGTCATACTGACCATATTCGCTGAAGGTTACAAATTATAAACACCAATTATTAAATTTTCTTCAATTTCGCGTTCGTTCATTCCACTTAATTTAAATGTTCTCTTCGGCAACCTGTCCTCAAAGGTGATAGATCAAGACTGTCACTCGTAGAACACTTAGAAGCGCGAAATTTTCATTTCAGTTTTCTCTTTAGATTTCCATCCTTTATTTAAAGACCTATATTCACTAATAGCAATAGCATAGCGGGCATTATCCAAAACTACATTTCTTAAGCAGGCTGTACACGAGACAATCCTACTTCAGAAAACAGATATTGTCAATCATAACTTCGGAAGTGAATGGATAACTTCACTAACAGACCGCTCTGGCTTTGGGAAAGAACGGCAATTACACATTGAAAGAGAAACTGGGTCGGCCTCAGAGCCAGTCTGGACGCTTTAAAAAGGAGAAAAACTTTTGCCTGGCTGCTCTTCCCCATAGCGTAGTCACTGGACTGACTGAGCCGGAGGTTCACAATTTTTCCAAAAACGTAGGAGCCGCCTCAAATTCTAGGCACCGTAAAGGTGACATGAAGCAAGTTCCAAAATGAGAACCCACAAATACTAAGCGCCACCGTCGCCCGGGTGACCTGGCTCCTAGGGTTTTTGCACTCTTGAACTGAGTTAACTAAAAAATGCGTAGGTTAAATACAAAAATATTTAACCTTTAAGCTTGGTCTTAACACTTTGAAGTACATGCATAACCCTTAATGTTAACTTTTTGAAGCTTAGTGCTTTTATATATGAAGCCAGGTTTAACAACAATTTTGCGTTTTGCCCAAATAGCATACTCATTCTGAACGGCTATAACAAAGTCTGTACGTTCTTAGAAAGTGATTTTCATAGTTACACTGTATACTCCTATAAATCTTAATTTGAATTTTAATTCCTTCCATTAATAGGCTCTGTGTATGTAATTTCAAAACGTTTATTTCCTTTCAAATATTGGTGAAAAATATGAGGTTGAAACATGACAAATGACGTCATTGTGTCCGTATGGTCAGTAATAAAGCAACATTCTGAAAATGTGCAATAATAAGAAGCACTGCACAATACTTAGGTGAAATTTTTAAATTTTATTGAATTATAAAAACATAAAGATGGGTTTTGTCGTGGTCCCCTGTTCACTATCACAGTCAATGTAAATACCACACATTTCTCTGTGAGCTGCTGCACTGTCTATTTCCTTCTTGTCCCATGTGTTTTCTAGCAACCATGATCTCCGAAATGTTTTAATTCTTTTATATCTTTTGTAATTTCACATAATCGGCGCCATAAAAACTGGTTGACAGTGAATACATTTTATCTTAAAAAACACAGATATTTTATTGTATCCACTACATAAGGCGTAATTGCATCCAGCTGTACTATTACAACTTATTTACCACAGCCAATAAAATAGGCACATGCAAAAACACTAATCACCAACAAATGCACAAAGAGAGTTTTATCATCAATCGTAACACACTCCTACATGTTTCGACCCTGCTGGGTCATCTTCAGGGAGAACTTTTTTGTTATCGTTACGCTAAGGTTGCACTTTATAGTTGAGTGAGAATGTGCTGTTGACTGTGTACTGTGTACTGGAGGCGTGAACTCTATGCGGTCCGGGCCTCTACTGCAGTGCAGGTCGGGACCGCAGAGAGTTCACGCCTCCAAAAACAACGCGTGTCTCCGTGAATGAAGGGCTCCTAAGTTTTTAAAATTGTTTCAGTGTTTTATCTCGGCTTTTCAGGGGAAAGGTTTAAAAGACTCTTTCCTATTCCGAATATCTCCGCCGGCAAAATTATAGAGTGTCGCGGGCAACATTTTGCTCTCGAGTTACAGGTTGACCGGCTCCGATTTAAACGGTCACTTTGTGATAAATTCTACGGCGTTTTCGCTAGCATAGGCTCCTTAACGTCGGTGATGGGACTGTTGGTGAATGACGGATTTTAAGTGAAAATCTGAGTAACGCAGGAGGCGTTCCGGTCTTGATTCGAACTGGGGACCTCCCAGATATAAGTGCAGAGTCTTACCGGTACACATGCCTGCACAGCTGCTTAAAAGATGTAAATTAAACTTGTTCTAATAATGTTATATTCTTTGTCCACAGTGTGAATTTAAAATCTGCATTTTACTCTTTTCTGAAATGTAAATACTCAGTTTAACGGAATGCGCATCTTGCTCCTCTGTAGACGTGGCTTGTTAGGAGCACGGTTGAACAAAATGCAGATGTGCAGAACGTTCTTCATGAACACAGTGGTACCAACTTTATTCATTATTAAGAACTTCAGCTCGTATTTGCATTGCATTAACTTTTTGGTGAGGAAAGATTCTGCAGACATCCGGCTGTTAAAACTGAGTGATGAACCACATGTACCAGCGCAGCAAAAGGAGTAATCCATACCACAAAAAGAAGGACAAAAGACTAGAGATATTCACGTGAATTTCATAGTCAAGAATTTTCGAGATTAAATTGTATTAACCATTCTTTTTGTGTCTTTCTTTCTTCTCTCCGTAACTTCTTTATGTTTCTGCCTCTGCCAAGTTATTTATGGCATGGTCAGTAAGCTTCTTCCATAATCGAAATTCCTCAAATGGAGATCTTTTAAATTTTGCGAGCGGTTTAGATGTTTTGTTAGAAAAACTTGTAACAAGCAGAAGCTCCCATGTTGCCTGCAATTCTATACTACGTGCAGTGCACGTACCCAGTCTGAAGACATACCTTACCGTGTTTCTTAAAATAATGCTCTATACCGCTCACGAATTAGGTTTCTACACTTATGTTTGTCAGATGAATGTTGCAATCAGTCAACGCCACATTATATTCAGTGAGAATAAGGCTACGTGTTTCGGCTAAAATTATTAGCCATCATCGAGCTTAATTAAAAGTATGCGCAAGGGGTATACTTTACAAATGTGTGTCAGGTTTGCGATCTCAACCTTTACAAGCTAAAATATACGTATGATATAAATGTTGTGGAATGCCTGAAGTGTGTACTTTGAAGTTTATAAAATGCTAAAAATATTAGGTAGAATAATATTACATAGGCAAGTAAGTATAAAAGTCCTGGAAGCGATGTGTACATATTGCAATCGGATCATCGGAGCGGAGAGAAAGTGCGTAACAACTAGGATTAACTTCGGTTCTTTAATCTTGTTTTGCGATGTTTTTTTTCCGTTATTTGTTTTATAATAGTACACAAAAACACGCCAGGAGGAGTTATGGTGGGATATATATTGACGGATAAAATAATATAGGTCTGTAACTTACTTGAGTACGTTGAGAAGTTTGTTTCAGCTTTTTTGTGTTACTTAGATCCTGGTATAGTCACCCTTACGGCTTCCAATACACGTCTTAATCGTTTCGTGCTTGAATGCCTACTGAATTATTGTCAGTTTCGACAGAGGGCTCCGTTATTTATTTGTATAAAATAATACTATTTTACTAACTAAAAATAACATTAAGAGTGTAGCATAATTTATATCTTTAGAAACATCATCTACAAGTTTCGGATCGACTCTTATTGTTATTTTATATGTTTATATGCACAATGGTATGCAGAATGTAAAGTCACTCCACCACCTAAATAATAAAGACAGTTTCAGTCATAACAACCATCTTGTGTTATAAAAACGACATCTGCTTATATAAAATGCTACATCTTTCAATCCAAATGTTGTTTCTGTAATAAAAGATAATTGTGCCAAGTACAATTATCCTTATTCTTTAGTTCAGTAAACATGAAGGAATGTCTTCTGTAAATATTATAGCCCACTGTCTTTCAAATAATTCCTTATTATTTATTCGTAATTATCAAATAACAGTGTGTTCCGTTATATGAATATCGCACTTCATGTAGCACTGGGAAATAAATGATCAAGTTAAAGAAAACGTGTTCACTAATTATGAAATAATGTGTCACATATGATGACAAACAGGCCTGTTCATTTTGGCTATAAATATTAAATGGCTTATATTTATATGTAGCAAATATTGCTAACATTCAGAGTGTAATTTACAGAAAGGAGTATTTACATTGCAAAACATAGCAAAAAGTTTGCAATCGAAATGTCACCAGAAAAATTTGAGACGACTGCATTTTTAGGACAAGACCCAGTAGGATATAAAATCACTGTCTATAACAAATGTCTACAAGAAGTAAAGAATTTTAAATGTCTCTGTTTTGAAATTTCCTATGAAAATTAAAAAGATATTCAACAAAAAGCAGCAAAGGTTTCTCAAATTCTAGAAATTTTAAACAACATTTTTAAACCAACTTTGGTCCAGGAATCTTCAAGAATGAAAGTGTATAGTACACTGGCTCTCTCCATTCTTCTATATGGAAGAGAAAGTTGGACCCTCAGACAAAAGGATAAAAAAACAGTTGACATCAATCAAGATGAAGTTTTTCAGAACTTCAGGATACACACTTGATCACAAAAGGAATGAAGCCATTTTGGAAGAGCTCAAAGTAGAACCAGTTGACTGCCTAAAGTAATGTTGAATTATTGACCAAAGGGATGAAGACGAATTGGAAGACCTTTGAGGAGACTGTTGGACGAGGCCGAAACAGGTCTATTAAGGCCTAACTTGTGAGGAGGGGTGGTGATAACGATGATGATGCTAACTCTGAATGCTTCCAGTGCTTGGCTTTTGTGAACGTAGTAATGCAGCTTCAGATTTGCACAATATGTAGGAATCCTGGAATATCAGAGCGAATACTCTTTTCTTAGAAATAAATATTTCCCAGGAAGTTACCGATTTATTTTGTAGCTAGTGAAAAATCGGCACTCATATTCGAGATGACTCGACATTTCTGTTATGCTGTGTGTTTATCCTGTCGTTATATACCACCCGTGTGTTCGTCGTGTCTCTTACGGGCAGGGTCATCGAAACAGCACGCTGGAGCTCTAAATGCGTATGTTTACTGGTACATTCCACTTACCGGTGTACCTGTAAACCCTTAGATTCTAACAACAACGAATGACGCTGCCTCGTGCGTTACATTCCAGAAAACTATAATTTTTTATACTCTATGTTAGTTATTTTTCTTTTTTTTTAGCAACAGTATATGAGATATAAACGCATTCCCGAATAAATTACACGCCTATTCCAGCAACAGTGCCCACATTCAAACACTCATAATTCACCGTACATTGCGGCTTACGATCTTGGAACATGATCTTGCAATTTCCTCGAACCGATATGTATTATTTTCAAAAAAATATAAGAGTTCCATGAATTTGGATATTTTTCTTCTCTATGTGGGCGTCCAGTGAACTCGTCGAAACTCGGTTTTAAGATTTTGACAGCTTTAAACATAATTATGATAGATAATTCGACACCGCAGTAACCTTATTTAGTTTGCATTTATACACAAAGTTCTTATGCCATCAATGATTCGCAAGCTGTGTGTTCTTCTTATATAGTTAATAGAAAATAACCTGCTTAATTCCTAATAATTTTTTAAAATTTATATTTTTCATTCCATGCAATGCCGATAACTAATCGCAACATCCAGAACAACAAAACGCACAATATTGTTTCTTAGGTATTTATATTATAATATTACATAAAATGTTCCTAGAAGTTTCGATCCTCAAGGAATCATCATCAGGAACCAAGCAAAACAATACTGCATGAAACCGAATTAGCAACTTTGTACACAGTAGACATAATGTAAAAGAGTTAAATATTTAAAATTTAGACAATTCCTTGTACAATAAAGAGTGTTGGATCTTGGTATACAGTACCTCGGAAGCAGCGAACGTACTTAACGAAGGATAACACAGTACGGATTGGTCTTTGTAATGGAGCCTAAGTGTGAGGAAAGCACTGAATATTTGTATTATCCTATAATTGAAATGAAATGCATGCTTGAAGAGGCTAAAGTTTTGTAAATTTCACATTGTTAATAAATTACTTGTCATTTTACATTTACTTTTAACGTAAAATCGGAAGACTTTACAATCTATATCCTTCAGAATTTTTCGCCCTGTTTCTTTAAGAACTTCCTTCCATGAATACTCAACGGCTATATCAAAAATAAAGCGGATTTGAGGCAAACCAAGGCTGCTGCCTCCGTTATAATAATAACAGGAACATTCTGCTTGCTGTCCCGTAAAAACGCGTTGCCATGTCTATGCAATTTTGCTGAATAGTTACTCCCTTAACTTGCGCTTAGAAGAGTACATTCAGTCAGTATCAGAAAGCCTCTGACGCCTCACGTCAAGAGAAAGCCCATAGATCTTGGCGATAAGCATTAATCTCCGGTGGGCCGCCTAGCGTAATTTTACTTTGCAGTTTAAATTATCGGAGGAATTTAATATTTTCGAAATTTTATATCCACTTTTTACTGTTTTGATGTTGAAATAATTTAAAACCAAAGCAGTTTTAGTGTTAAGTTTAAAACTAAACAACTGAATTCAATGACTAACTAAATAACCAACCAACCAACGAACCAACCGAATCCACGAAACAAAATTCTTCGCGAGGAGCCTGTAGTCTCTCTGTAAAATTTCATTTCCTATGTCACAGAAGACACAGGTCCTTATCCTTACTCTTAGTGACATCGTTGCACTTATCCGCCTTAACTACATAACACCTTAACTAAAATACTACTACATTAAGTGAGATGTACTAATACAGACACATCTGGGACAATGACTCATAAACCGTGTCTGATTATGAGTGTGTAAAGTCGAAGACCTAATGCTTACACTTTATTAAGAGAGGGTAAACCCGTAACAAAATATACCGAATCAGATTCTACCGGACAACTGCTTGACAGAAGATAAGTGCCTGGAAGCCGTTCTCGTCCGCGGGTACATGGCATTTTATTGCAGTTCATAAGCGCGACACTGCTTTCATTAACCTCATCGTGCTTACCAGATACAATTGAACTTTAGCTATCAACAAACAAAGGAACTAAGTGACTATTTCTGCAGTCAGTGCTATAGCCATTCGCACGGAAGTTAATGACGGCATTGTCAATTGTCTGAGAATGGAGACGTAGCATTATTGCTTTCAGCACGACTGGCTGCAGATTTTAATGCACAATAGTATCTTTTGATATTAACCATATCTAACTTAATTGGAGTAATCTTATAAAGGAAGGTTGCGAAATTGTCGTCTGTGACGCCGTGTACACTGGTATGAATAAGAAAGTCTCGGAGAACTCGCCGGACCTATTTCCAACCCCGAAACTGGCGACAGCGGATTCTGCGAAAAGTTGCTATCTGACTACCGTACTGTATGGAGTACTATCCCAGTATGTAATCATCATATTCTCCCTCTTGAGAAGTGTAAAGGTCAAGCAATCCCATTACAGGCGTTGACAGGCCCTGAGGGTTTCAGGAGGTTGAGGTTTCCAGATTTCTCCCCAGGAAATATTCCTGGTACTCATGTTCATGTCTGTTAGAGGCTGAGTCATAGTGCGACTGTAAGGATTATGTCAATAAAAAATTCCAATGAAACCATCGCGAATCGAACCCGCGACCTTCCGGCTTGTAGTGCAGTGCCTCAACCAACTGCGCCGCGACCCGCCAGGAGAAGTGTACGGGAACAAAAAGTCTTTCTGCATGATGTTCTGGAAAGCACACACCTTAAAGGCCTCTCGTCAAACAAGGTGTTCCTGAAATTCTTTGGTTTTGCGAGTTTAGGCCTTATATCTGCAGTGAATATTACAGCTGCGGGACTTCTGGTGTGTGACGCCGTGTATTTTTAAAATACGAGTATCTTGGAAAGAGGCTGCCTTACTGAATTTATTTATATATTCAGACTAACACAATTAACAGTAGTGCTATATATTCTTTATGATCACTACAACATGTTTCGGCCGATTTTTGTGGTCATCTTCAGGTAGTTGCACATTTTACATAAAACTTCTCTTACCAACTACACGGCGTCGGATACCAGAGAACTTTGTATTGCTCATTCCGTGAATGATTATTATTCCAATACAACACTTGTCCAACCAATACATTGTTTTAATGTCTTTACATTTTAACGCTTACAAAAATTTCTTTTTAATTTTTAAATTTTATAAGTGTTGTAATGTAAAAACATTAAAACAGAGCACTGATTGGACAAGTGTTTTACTTGAATACCAGAAAACCTTTATCTGCAGTAGTTTTCCTTCCTTCCTTGGCGACGCGATAGAAAGAAAGACCGTAATCTTTATACGTTCGTCACATCCGGGCCGGGGGTTCGGATTGTGTAATTAAAACACAGAGAAGAAGGGGGTCTCGAAATGCATCTTAGTCATGTCATGAAGTCCTATTTATTGGTTAAAGTGTTTTAATGGGAAGGGAACGGACGGACACATACCGACCTGTACAGAGCATGACAACATAAGTCCATGTATATCCTAATTAACTCGTATGAAAAGTAGTGTAAACTTCAAAATTTGTAAAATTTCTGTTCTTTCTTCAACTATTTCCATGCATCGAAGCCAGTCTGATAAAGCAGTAGTTACTCAACCAGTCCAAAACTTCGCTGCAGCATATGAAAACCGGTAGTTTATTACTTGTTTAAGTAAATCCATCGTAGACAACGTATGTATGTTACTTAATTTTAATATTATCCTCTGTCTACACCCAGGTATTCCATGAGCTCTCCTTTCTTCCGGCCTTCATACTGCGACACTCTTACATACATCTCATTTTTCCCCTATGTTTCTACTCTCTCATTCTCCGGATTTAACTCCCCTAACAATATTTAGGGCGGAGTACGAATTATGCAGCTCCTCATTATGAATGTTGCTCCAGGCTTCCTACAAATTCCTCCGTATTTGGTCCAGATATTTTCCTTACTTCCCACTTCTCTAACTCCAATGCTCGTGTATTGCATTATGAGAATTTAATATGAGATTTAAGATTCAAACAAGGATCAGTGTTAAAGATTGCAGTCTTCTGGATGTGACGCCATGTATTTAGTGAGCAAGCACAAACAATTCGGAAAAACAAGCTGTCTGTATCCGGTAGCAGGTTCCTAACAAACTGCACGATTCCCCATCCCGGCACTTAGTGCAAGCCTACCTGTAAGTGACAGTAAAAAAGTACGAAGGAAATAGCAAGTGTGATAGAAATGTTAGAAACATCTGCCTTAGAAATCTGGATATTGGTGACATTTTCGACATGAAAACCTGTGGAAATATGCAGTGGAACACGATTATAGCGACATCGCCTTATGCGACACCTCGTCTATAGCGTCAGATGTTCTGTGGTATCAATTAATTCCTCATGTGAACCAGAAAATTATACGGCTCGGTTATAACAACACTCGTTTATGATGACACAAAATATTCTGTCCCTTTCTTGACATTATAAACTTCTTCGACTCTATATACAAAACCCATTATCCTATTTTAGGCATATGTTTTACTGAGGACGTTGCCAGGTTCTACACTTCTGTATGATACACTATGAATTGTGTACCCTGTCACTTTCCACGAACTCTTACACTGAAAGAAATAAAACAGGCGTAACTTTCACAAATAGCCATAAAGGAGCTCGTCAGATGTTCTCGGTAACTTTGTTGTAGTTATTTATCTTCGTTCCTTTTTCATGGTAGGTTCTTACCTGTGATCAGAACCTACACGTTTCTGCTTCCAGGAAACTTAAGGTATTGAATTGCGAAATGTTTTTCTGTACCGCTGTAACCAATCCATTAATTTTGTTTCCAGCGTCAAGAAACGGCAGGCAGAAAATGTTAGGATTTACTACACGAGGAAGAAAGAAAATTTCTAAAAAGACATTTTCTCCGGATCAAACTTGGTCTACTCCAGTGCTGATTAAACGGAAAGTTTATGTATTTATGTGTTGCTTATTTAACAACACTGTCGTCTTGAATTGATTTATCTTAACCATATAGCTGCTAAGTAATAAGTTGATTTATGTTCCGAACAACACAACTTAAAAAATAGTTTTTGTTCCAGTTTATATTGTACGACATATTTCGGCATATTTTCTGGCCGTTATCTTGCAGTTGTCTTACATTTGCATAAAAGGAACTTTTAGCTAGAAGCCTTTCCTTCACTTATAATGTATACAACGTCCATAAATAAAAATGTTATTCTCAGTATCGAAATAATAAAATGGTTAAAATTATTGACAAGAAGAATGTTTTCATAAATGATTTTTCTGCGTCGCGTGTATCGAAAAAAGGAAGAATCTGCTCCGTAATGTGTAGGGATGACAACATCTAGTTTTATCTGCGAACCAGTATTTTACTAAGCAATGCCAAAGCACACTTATTATATACATAAAGTACCTCCTGATTTACACTGCTACATGTTTTGGTTAATCTTCATCAGAGAGGCGTGAATTTTACATACAGAAAAACTGAGGCTCAGACAGCTTGGTAGGCTTATTTAAAATATGCAACAAGGCGAGCTGGGTAATTTTGTCATAGGACGCAATAGGGTGCGCCTCATGTACTTTTCCATGCATTGTGTTTGTAAATACTGTTGGAGGCTGAATGGTAGCCAGGGACAGAATATCTTGTGTACGTTTTCACAGCGATCAGAATAATGGTCCGGAATGTACCGGTAAACTTTATTTTTGTGGCGTGTGCTATACGAGAATCCACATTCATTTGCTTAGCATGCAAAATTAAAAGAGCTGTTCGGAAACTTCCTAACGCCAGTGAGAAAATTGTGCACGCGGTTCTACAAATATGCGAGTAGGCTTGGCGGTTATTGACTGGCCTAAAAGACAGGTGACATTTGATTAGTGTATTTTTTCTGAGATGCGTGAGACCACCTTAATTTGGGAGCAAGTGAGACCAGTGATGCGCACGTAATAGTTTCCTTATAAAGAATATCTTGGCACATTAGTTCATTTAATATTTCGGGACATGCGATTCATCGGAATCCGTTTCTTCACCTTGCTATATTATTTTATTTTGAAAGTATATTATGCTGTGACAGGCGTATGAGTTCTTGTTTGCTGAATTTTTAAGAGTGACAGCAATTTATAACGTATAAATCTTGATGTTGTGCAATGAACAATATTGACCAAACACACAACACTCAACCAACCAAATGCACTGTCTTTACTTTTTTAGATATTATGTATTACAGTCCCTATAGGCTAGTCCAACATGTTTCGATCCTTTTCTGGGATCATCATCAGGGCCTCCCGTGAGGGTATGAATTACACAAACAGATCTAACAATATAAGTAGGCCCACATGTTAAAAATATAAAATGTATAAAAGATGGTGAAATTATAGACGAAGTTGCGTGGTGGATCTCTGGTCTACTGCCTATGGGAGACTGGTTGTTTATATGCAGAAGGATAAAACATTACTCTCACTGGAATCCCTGGTGATGATCCCAGGCGGGGGTAGACACATGTTGGAGCAGCCTATACAGATTTTGTTGTATAATATCTAAAAAAAAGTGAAAAGATTGCATTTTGTTTGTCGAATATTCTGTTGTTAATCAGTGACAATGCACGGTATGAATAATATGAAAATTAATATTTGGTAACGACAGTTGAAAAGCCACACTATAGCGCAGAAACTTTTAGCTTCACTTGCCCTAGCATTAGAGGCAAGAGTTTCCACATGTAACACTTCCCTTTTTATTATCTGTGAACATGTAAGAGTCTGCTTATGAATTTAGATCTTGTCGGTTGTCACTGTTTACTCATAATATTTAACTATGGCAGTGTCTTTCAGTTTAATGGAATCCCTTTATGTTTGTGAATTAACTGTGGCGGCAGGGCTGTCCGACTTTACGCTGTAGTTTACAAGTTAAAGGGTAAAATTTTTGTTTTTTGGGCGTACGGCTCTTTTGAAAAATACTTAAGTTGCAGTATATTTAATTATATGTTTATCCTTAGGGGATACACATTTTTCCAAGCTTAAATTTTTTAAAACATTGATGTCACTAAAACAATGACACTGCAAGTGTCCCAGACTGTATAGCATTGAATGTGTAAGACAGTCAGTGAATAATAAATTAGACAGGATGCCGAAGTAAGCGGTCATCGACTAATATGACGCACTACACCGGGGTTTGTCTTAAGGGAATGAGAAAATTCACAAAAAATATGTAGGTATCCGAAAAAGGACTTAAACCTGGAGCCTCTTGGGTACGAAATGCAGTGCTATCACTTACTTAAAAGGTCACAGTGAAAGAGATGGCGTTCGTGAAAATTTGAGTTTCTCACAGCGGTGTTTATGAAGTCTTGTGGGATGTAGTTTATGAAGTCTTGTGGAATGTACGCCACATCGATTGATAAGTCACTGACGTTTCTTCAACATGTTCTACCCAGAACAAGATTGGACTGCTCATACACTGACTTTGAGGCAGTAAGCGCCTCTGAAACGTCTGGAAATATTTACCGATTAAAAGAACAACATATATCTCTGAAGACGTGAATCTTCAAAATGGATGAATTTTATAATATTTAGAAGAACTGCACTGTTATGTGAATTAGTATGGCAAACTAACCATATTTCACGTTGAAGTGCGGTGAGTTCCACCGATAGTTCAAATCCTTTTCCTAGTTGGCTTTTGTAGCCATCTAATTAAAAATACTAAAATCAGTGTCCAACCCTCAACTAACCAGGCTGGTAACTGCTACAATGAAGTAATGGTAACGAAAATGGTCAAGCCGGACTTATTCTGTTAGTGTATGCTAATTCTGCGTTAAACACTGTACAATTGTGGAACAAGTTATGTACACCTGTGTCATTCACGTGCTGATATATAAAACTGGGTACAATTACACTGTGGGATAATAACAAATACGGTAAGAAAACCACATTTGAATTGAAAAAAAAAACTCGAAGAACTAGTAACCCATGTACGTAGTTCTTTTACGTGGCCGTATGTAGTTCACTTCTGCATTTGCCGATCCTAGTTGCCTCGCCCTCTAAGGCGTGGGTCTGCGGCCGTTCGATTGCTGGGATTTCAGGTTAGATTCTAGCCGGGGGCATGGATGTCCGTCTCTTGTGAGTGTTGTGTGTTGTCAGGTAGAGGTCTCTGCGTCGGGCCGATCGCTCGTCCAGAGGAGTCCTACACACAGTGTGGCGTGTCTGAGTGTGATCATGATGCCTGGATGATGAGGAGGCCCTGGCCCACGAGGAACTGTTGCGCCATTGGAAAAAAATATATGTATATGGATACGTATATGTGTATATGTGTGTGTGTGTGTGTGTGTGTGTGTGTGTGTGTGTGTGTATATATATATATATATATATATATAGATTTGAGTACAACCCAGAATGCTAAAATAAAATTAGGAGTTTTTGTACCTAGCAAACCCCTGTAAACAGATTGCGTTATGAACACTAAGTTTTATTTTAAAAGTAAAGGTTAGTTTCATTGTGCTTTCTTAAGCACCTCCCTGTGAAGATGTAGCTTCTGCATTAAGTTGGGGCGAGTGATAAGCTTGACGCTTCGGGATGCTTTACGCCTGGGGAAGGAATACTTGTTAGACAATGAACAGGAGGCCGGTTAGGCCCCAATGCTGGCCTGGACGCCTTGATGGCGATAAAACGCTTTTGTACCTGCTGGGAATCGCGGACAGTTATTCAGTGGTTGGACCTTTGTACTTCGCAGAAAATAAATGTACACTTGTGTACACTGAAGGGAATAATGTTCTGAGTTTTATCTCAATTACAGAGCCAGTTTTCTCTGTGACCCATTTTATTTTCGTGATGTTCTCCGTTCAGGAAATCATTTCTGTCTAGTCAAGTGCGACATGGTGGCTCGGTTCGCTTAGAATAAGAGTCTAGTGTCCAATAGCTCGCAGCACAGATCTCAAAAGCAGACGATAACAAAGTAATAGACCATGAAAATGCAGCAATAAATGCAGAACTTGGAGAAACCGAGGGAGATGTTGGAAGTCATTTGAAAACTTCAAGTAACTGTTGTTGTTTAAAACCTTATATATCACAGTCAACTTAATTCACATTCCAGTTTGACAAATTTTGATATTTTGTTCTGCAGTAAAAATTAAACCAAGAAGATTAGACCTTATGATTTAAATTATGTGATTGGGTCTTAAAACATGTAGTTATATTTGTATGTGTGCACATGCAGATGCAGTGTTATTTTAAGTTATTCTTATGCCATGAGTTTTATAACATAATTTTTAAAATAAAACATAAATTATATGTAGCCTCAGGTTCAGCACCCCGCGCCAAAAGAAAAATTCCCGGGGTGCACCTTATTGATTTAACTCGGGGAATGCCTGCTACATATACACAACTGTAATTTTGCCTCTTTGTCGCTGGGGTCTGAGATTCGTTTGTCAAGTTGCGGTAGGAACATAGGCTGAAAGTGTTTGAGAATAGGGCGCTGAGAAAGGTATTTGGGCGTAAGACGGAAGGGATAACAGGGGAGCGGAGAAAACTGCATAATGAGGAGCTTCATAATCTGTACTGCTCGCCAAACATTATCCGAATGATCAAATCAAAAACGTTGAGATTGGCGAGAAGAGATATGCATTTGGGATTTTGGCGGGAAAACGCGACGGAAAAGGATAATTTGGAAGACAAAGACATATGCAGGAGGATATTATTAAAACGGCTCTTCAAATAATAGGGTTGGGACATGGACTTGGTTGATCGGGCTCAGAGTAAGGTCAGGTGGCCTTCTGTTTTGAAAGCGTTACGAAACTGCGCGTACCATAAAATGAGGGGGATTTCTTGACTAGCTAATGAAGGCCCCTGCTCCATGGAGTTAGTTAATATTCAAGAATTCACGTACAAGATTCCTGCAGAAGCGAGTGTTTTTATCCGCTTAAAGCGTACATTAGCTCTGTATGATTCTAGTCCGAATTAAAATTTAAAAAAAGAGTATATCTCTAAAATATGAGGTTTCATGTGGTCATGATTCATCGTACAGCAGGTTTCAGGTTGTTATTTGCAAAGACGGACAGGCACAAGGAAAAACGGAGAGACGAGTAAAGCTAGCAGTTGCAGTTCTATAAACTTTTGTTTTGAACGCGTAAGAAATATTGTCTGCGGCCAACAGTTGCTTCACATAGAAACAACTTCTGTGGTATTGCAATAGAATTTATGCTTTTTGTGATATTATTTTGTCGACCATTGCAATAAAAATAACTCTTAATCACATAGCAAAAATTATTTGATCATATTCTCCTTTCCTTATTCGATGATGCAATTGTTGGCATAGGAAACTTCTTTCTGTCTTCCCCACAGTGTTCAGGCCAAACGTTGTGTCCATCAGGGCTGTCAACCAGTGGGTACCGAGGGCTCTTTTCAAGGAGGCAAAGCGGCTGTGGCGTAAAACTGACAGCGCATGTTCGTCTGTTTCAGAGATTAAAAATGCGTGCAGCAATACTTCCACTTTCCCGCGCGTTTTCATAATGCAATGCTTAATTACGAAAACGAAAAACTTTGCTCTTTTGAGATTAACCTTGTAAAGCGTGGTGGTTACTCTTTTCTGCCACATGCACTAAGATTTGCGCCTTCCCACACACTTTATTTGTGGTTGTTGTTTGCTGCTTACAATGAACAGTGCCTATTTCCTTTTACAGCATTAATTATGTGGTCTTTTTAATGGAGAAACGGAGTGTGTCTTGTGACAAATGTACTGAAGGTTTAAATATTTTATGAATATCAGTCTTCGGTGATTGTGAAACAAATGTTTAAAAAACATTATAATAAAGGGAAGTTCGCAGAGACTAAACGGCCACCGGATTTACGTCAGAAAGCCAGTGATGTGTGTCACTAATGACAACACGGATATGCGATGAAGGATCTGAACTTCCTGTGACATGGCCCTTCACTCCTTTGTGCTCCTTGTGTCCAATTACTATAGAGTGACGTCGCATTAAAACTTCTTATCCTTGTACCTCCGCCTTGTCCATCTCTTCTCCTTCAGTTCCTCACGTGCTTACGCCCTGTTAACCAGGCCTGTTAGACGACCCGCGTCCAATCCTCTGGTCCAGTTTTTGTGTATGTTACCGCCCTCCTCTTGCCACTCCATCCCAACCTGATCTAATCCCCTGCTCTCCGCTGCCGCTGTCTGTTTTTCTCGGGCCATGTCTTCGTCAAAGTGTGTACCCCCTTCACTCAGCCATTTCGTCTATACGAGGACCATGTAACGTATAATGAGACAAGCGGGAGTTGAGAAATCGATAGCCACAATCTGGCAGGACCAAGCCCGGCGTCGTCGGGTACAGTCCTCTGCAGAAAAGAATATTTTAGTACCGTCACTTCTATGAATTTATCGAAAAAATTGAGGCAATGGAATAGAAGAAGATTTGAAGTTCTCACGGCTTTCAGCATTTTGATAGCCTTGATGATGACGCCAGCATATTTTTATCCAACTAAGGTGAGAGTGTGGCAGGCTACATGCTGTCTCGGAGCGAACGGTGACGCAGTTAGATGCACTGCGCCACAAGGGGGGAGGTTCCGGTTTCATTGCGCTGTAGGGTCCTTGGAAGTTTTCAAGTTACATATTTTTTCCGTCCGCATTCAATACCCCTCTTAACAGAAACCAGTACTAAGGAATTTCTTTTGTACTAAATTGCGGCCGGCGCGTACAGTTGACAACTCTGCCCTCCTAGTTGTGCCGAATGTCAATATCAAAGCAAGGATGGAGGACCAACATTTCATCCCCTCTCTGAGTCTCCATGATGTGTTACGGGAAAGTTTCTTCTTTACCTATATGTCGTCCCATACCTTAGGAGGTTTATGTCGAAGACAAGTAGAAGATTAATACTAGCCGCTTGACAATATCCAGTAGTAACCTACAGAGATATTCTTGAGCCATGAACGCCTCTGTGGCAGATAACACACTGGCCAGGGAAACCTCCATCTCTATCAGAGCGAGAAAGTGCATTTCCCCGTTCAGAAGAGACAGTCGCTAGCCCCTGCTCTGAGTATTTCGATCCTACTCCACACCATCACACAATATGTCTTTGAGTTTCCATTTGATATTTTCCATTCGCATACTTCTGTTTATTCCAAGCGATCCTTTTCCTTCAGGTTTTTCTGCTAAACTTTGCAAAAATGATTAGCCCTTGTCTGTGACTGACATCATCTGTGATTAGATTACCATAATGACGTTTGGTGAGGAACACAATTTATGTTGCTCCTCGCGATGTAAGGTAACTTCTTTATCGTCCTCTTATTTTCTTCCTCACAGATCCAAATACTCTGAGGAAGGCCTCCGCTGCAGGAATTTGTTTACTTATAAAGAGAATAAATCAGGAGGTTGGGAAAATGAGAGAAGCTTCACAATTTGAATTCTAAGGCAATACGTTGGGTTCATTAACCTTTTAAAGCCTAGCGGTAACTTTACATACTACCAGGTTTAACATTAAAAAATGGTACGTGGTGCCCACATTGCGTTTATGTGTTTTGTACGGATCTCAGAACAAACAGCAACTTTTGCCTTATAAAACATTAAGAGATCGGTTTTTATAACCGAAGTGGAGAGTGTTTACTGCGCGGTACGAACTGAGTCCTTATATAAAACAGACGCGCTTCGTCTTTAAAGGGTTAATCCCTATCAAGTTCACGTGTAGAGGAGTTACAGAAATGCTTGTAAACCAAAAGACGCTGAAAATTTTATTCCGCATTCTGTCGCAATATATAGCTCTTTTGATGTGCAGTCTAATATTTAAGTTTTATTAATAATCTTACTTCTGTAAATGTTTCTGCATCTTTTGTCCTAAACTCCTTCGACATCAACAAAATAAGTAGAAAACTTAAAAGACATGACACTTATTTTCATGTGGAGGGATAAAGTATGCTTATTGATACACTGTGCTTCCTCACGTGCAAATGAAGACTTTCGAGAATGAACGCTGTTTCTCATTTGAGACGTCAGTGCGTAAATGCTTCACGGTCATGAAAGGGTACTATTTAAAACATTACTAAAAAGAAATCAATTATGAATGCGTCAGCGTCTGTTAGCTCTGCAGGGAGTGGCTGATTGGTTTGGAATAAGACGATTTTGGAATAACTGTCTGGATTGTTGCTTGGTGTTCGAAATTGTATGTCTGCGCTTCGTAGGAACAACACAAACACATTCTTGCTTAAGACATCAGACGGAATATGCCACCTTCTGTAACATAATAAAACTGAATTTTATTCGCATAATTTGTTCATGGTTTTTGTACGATTTTCAGAACAAATACCATTGTTTCTCCGAACAGCATTAGGTGAATGCGATTGTTACAGCTGTGTGTGAGCTAGGAACTAGGCGTAAGTAGAATTATGGGTATCAGACTTTAGGTCCTGGCGCCAGCCTTCTCGACAAAGTTTTTTTTATAGTTTTTAGGCTCCTTCGCAAATTACGAAAACCAACTATTAACTTCCTCATATCCGTCTGTTTGTCTGTCCGTCTGCATGGAAAAACTCGACTCCCAATGAACGGATTTTAATAAAATGTGATGTTAAAGAATTTTTCTAAGGTCTGTTGCGAAAATTCAGTTTCCTTTAAAATCTGCCAAAAATAACGGTTAGACTAGTTTACATGGAGAACTATGTACATTTATGATACGATCTTGCTCAATTCTTGTTAGAATGGGACATATTTCAGAAAAAAATTGTAGAGAAAATCAACACGTTTGAAATTCAATAACCTTTTCTCCGGAAATCTTACCTTTTAGGAGATTATGTAGAAAAATACGGTACAGCCAGACAGGCGACAATAAAATATAATTGGACGCATGCACTTTGTGTGTTGGATAACTAAGGCTACAGACGGAAACAGAAAATATGTAATAATCATTATTTTTCCACAGCAGAAAGAACTACACAAACACGTCGCAATATTACGTTTATATGCGTATTGCCTGTCTTGATCTATACCTCGAAGCATACTATTGAAATGTCTCCAAAGTTCCAAGTTGCTGCCGCGTACTTCGCATGCAATGCCTAAGTTTTAAATTCGTCAAAATCAAATGCTTGGCTGCAGAGGCCACAATATGTATTTTTATTACAAATTATTCAATTTGTGTTTGAATTAATACACCGCGACGCTTGCCTCAGGTCACTACCTCTGTTAGAAGAAGATCCTTTGCTGAGAACGTTTTATTCAGCTTTCAGTTCTGAGAGTTAACGTCTCCTGATGACCAAGTTTAGTGCGCAACGAAATACCAAGCCCCCGACCTGGTATTTGCTCAAGTTTTTCACTGCACGTCTTCAAGCATAGAAGGTGAAAGTTATGTAGTAGCTGTCATTTACGAGAAAATACCAGTGTGGTGTTTATATGTTGCAAAATGCATTCAGTACATGCAAGGTATCCAGGTATGCTATTGAATGGAAGTAACATTACGAAGGAATGTGCAAGAAAAAGGAGTGGAAGCCAGAGCGCCACAGAGTAGCGAATTCAATGATACGGAATAAAAGTAAGAGAAATTAATATTTCATGAGGAGGATTTAATGCTCGAGGAGAGTAGACCTTGAGGTTGTTCGACGAAGGCAGGATCGCCGTCGGAGTTGCACAGGGCGGTAATGATCTGTGAACAGCAACAGACCTGTAGGTGTGAAGAACGTATATTATAAACATTGTAGGCTACTGAAACATTACAGCTCGTGTAGCTCAGTGAGTATAGTGACTACGACGGGCTGGACGACCGAGGAATCAGGGTTAGATTCCATACACTAGCAATGAAATTTACTTTAAAGGGTTCAGACCCGTCCTGGAGTTTACACAAGCTGTATCCGATGGGCACAGGGGGATATTTTCCAGGGGGTAAAGCGTAAAGCGACCGAAACTTGAAGTTGATCACCCACTTCCGCATGTTGTCTGGTTTAACAATTCCTGGATATTTGTCTCCACCGCCCCTCTACATACGTAACGTAGTGCTTAATTTTTAAACATAAATGTGTTCTTTTTCTTTACTGCAAAGGGTAAACCTACCCACTCTGTGAAACATCTTACCTTGTTACATGAAAGTTTTAAATTCGTCACAAAATTAGGTGTGTTCCACAGTTATTTTCAACAGTTCTCAAAAGAAAACTTGGATTATTTGTGATATTATCTAAAATACCAGCCATTTTACTTCTTAGGGGCATTTTGACGTCATATGCCAGGATACGTTACGTATCTTTTCGGTCGGACAACAAACAAATGCAGTCATAAAGTTACTAACACCGACAAATGCACATGGTAAATACATACACAGCGTGTATTAGAAACCCCTACTTATCTTTCGACAAATCTTTGTCATCATCAGGGGGTTCATAACAAAGGTGTACATGAACTTCCCATCAATTTACATGTTAAAATGTCACGCGGCCTACGTAATATAAAAAAGACACCGCAGTCATATAAGGACATCTATTAAAATTAAGTGCGAAACACATACGAAATTCTGTGGGTAATGTAGAGTGTATACCACATAATAGGTACCAAACTAATTTGGCTACTTTTGTCTCACATTTTGAGATTTAAATTCTTCGTTACACTGATAATTAGGATTGGGGCCTTCTTTCTTGTAATAAAGAACTGTGGCTGACTTAATAGCGTTTTGTGGAAACCGCATCCTCCACGTTGCATGTAGAATTTAAGATGGAAAACTGAAAACGACGACAGCGTCATCCTTAGAAACGCTGGTAGCAACGTCTAAAACTACATGTCGCCATAAAACATAAAACTTATTTTACCACAAACTTTAAAATAAACTACAAATGCGAATAATTCAAACGTAAAGAGAAGCTATTTCATTGATTTCTTATATTTGCCTTTCGTTCTGTCTTTGTATGAAAAGTGGTTTCTGTCCTCAGTGGAAAAGAACATTGTAAAGGGAAAAGCAAAGAAACTGTCCGTGTTTAATTAAGCAACACGCCATGAAAACGTGTGGGGATGGAGGTATGATCCCATGCATTTCGGAACTTGGCACTGGTTTGCAGGTGACTTGTAAACTTCACGCTGAGACTGCTTTGTCTTAAGAAGGAAATGTTTCTGTTCTTCTTGTGTGAACTGTGGAAAAGAAGAAACAGTTACTGTCCCTGACGGAACAGAAACCCTCCGATTCAAAATTTTGGAATCCTTTATATTACTCAAAAGTCCATTAACATTGCATGATTTTGGAATCCTTTAATATAGTTACGATAATGTCTGAGCTATCCTGGCTTTTTTGTCTGTATTAAAATTGAAAAGTGTTTAATTACATATGTATAGGCAAATTTCTGCCATCTCATGAGAGGGTCCTCAAACCTTAGCTGTTATTCTTTCGTTATTTTCATCGAACCAACAGAGGACACCATATATTAGGTGCTCTTAACGAAGTAGAAAGAAACCTTATGTGCAGGCCACGTTTGTTACCTAATATCGGCGGGTAACGCGTTTGTTCCACATTCAGAAAGTCTATGTAGGAGTTTTTTTTTTTTTACAAAGTTATCACGCAGGCGTAAGTTTTGTGAAGATCGGCGCAGTACTTTGCCGAATGTTGTAAATGAATTTATACCCTACGTTCCATATTCCTTGACAGCTTCGGGTAAAATTCGAGGTATGGCTTTTCAGATTAAGACAGCTCATCAAATGTGAATTTCATGGAAACCCGTGCATTGAAAGGAATCTTTTACATAAGGCTTAATTAAAATTATGACAGTATTTTCTACACTTCTCATGCGATCTGCAAAAATGATTCTGTGCTGCCCCTATAAAAAGTGTACTTAAGTATTGTGAGCTTTTATAAAAATCAGAGCAGGGGAAGGTACAATTTATTTAATGGCGTAAATGTATTTATATCCGCAATTTTTATATTTATTGTCCATTTCACTGAAATTCGGTATTAGTTATCTGCACTTAGCACTATTGAGAATTTTCGCGTTTCATGAAAGGAAGGAAAGTCGTATTTTCATAGGGCATAAGTTAAATTACATTTAAGCGTGTACCGCGAAAACTTACGCAATTTGGAAATGAAGGACAAAATTTCTAAGTGTGTCTACTGTGTCACATATTCCACCATCTGCAATTTTTTGTGTTAAAGAAGCTTGTATTATTTTCTGTGATTTATTAGCACACAAATTTCGTCATCCCTGACTTAGGCCTATACTGCGTTCCCTCTGAGAGAACTTAGTTCAGTAACATATATGTAACTTTGCTAGAGATCACTGTTTTTATTTTTTAGTTTAAAGGTTTCATTGTATTTGTTTGATGTTGAACTTTGTCGTTAGTGAAACATTACAGATTCAAACTCCTGCTAAAGTTCTAATTATAATTTTTA